>JAJIBD010027084.1:0-129377 GCA_021461705.1 Cryptotis parvus
TGCCTCACTCAAGTGAGAGAAGGAATCCGGAGTTCTGACCTCCGTCGCTGCTCCATATTCAGGGACGCTGTCTCGTTTGCCAAGGCATCGAAAATCAGATGGGCTGGGCATGTAATGTGATTTGGAGACAACCGCTGGACTAGAGCCGTTACCGACTGGATCCCATGGGATGTCAAAATATCACGTGGTCACCCACCTACAGATGGTCAGACTTCTTCGTCAAGACCATGAACAAACTGTTCAAGGTTCTTCATATTCCTGAATCAACCAGATGCCATTGGGCTACACTGGCACGTGGTAGCGCCAATGAAAATGTTACTGGTGCCCCCCGAGGAAATCGATGAAAAACGGGATATCTGGTGATCTAGTGATCTAGTAATTATTATTATTATTATTATTATTATTATTATTATTACTACTACTATCATTTAAAATAATAGAACCATGATTTACAAAGTTACTGATAGTAACTTTTCAGGTTTACAATAATTCAGTACCAATCCCTACACCAGTGTCTACTTCCCTCCACCAGTGCTTCCAAGTTCTCTCCCCATTCCAACCCCTACTCCTCCTCACCTATCAACTTGAAAGGCACATTACAAAGTTTCAGTGGTTGCAACTTAGATCTCATCTTTTCAGTTCTGTTGAGTCTATGTTTGGAGTATATAGATCTACCCCCTCCCTGTAGAGATGTTTTTTTTCAGTATTTTTTTTTATTATACCACCGTGAAACATACAATTACAAAGGTGTTCATAATTGGTTCTTGGTAATACAGTATTCCAGCACCCATCCCTCCACCAGTGCCCCATTTCCACCACCAATGTACCCCTCCTCCTCCCGCCCCCAGGCCGCCTTAATAGCAGGTACCCCAGTTTCCTCTCTTTCTCTCTCTATCTCTCTCTCTGTCTCTGCATTTCTCTCCCTCTTATTTTACACATTGTGGCTAGCCCTGCAGATATTTAGAGATTATCACTTAAGTCTCTTTGTGTATATTCAGTGGTGAGTTTTAATCTGCCATTACCATTTCCCATATTTAGTAAAACACTGGTATCTATTTATATCCTATTAATGAATGCAGTCATTCTATATCTGTCCTTTTCCTTCTGACTAATTTCACTCAGCATGATAGACTCCATGTCCATCCATTTGCAGGTAAATTTCATAATTTCATCTTTTCTGACAGCCGCATAGTATTCCATAGTGTAGATGAACCACAGTTTCTTTAGCCAGTCCTCTGTTCTCGGGCATTTAGGATGCTTCCAGATTCTAGCTACAGTGAATAGCGCAGAGATGAATAAAGAAGTACAGATAGTGTTTCTGCTATGTGTTTTTCAGTCTCTCGGGTATATTCCCAGGAGTGATATTGCTGGATCAAATGGGAGCTCAATATCTAGTTTTTCGGAGGAATGCCCATATTGTTTTCCAAAAGGGCTGGACCAGTCGGCACTCCCACCAGCAGTGGATGAGAGTCCCTTTTTCCCCACATCCACGCCAGCACCGGTTGTTCTTGCTGTTTTGGATGTGTGCCAGTCTCTGTGGGGTGAGATGGTACCTCATTGTTGTTTTGATTTGCATCTCCCTGATGATTAAAGATGAAGAGCACTTTTCATATGCCTTTTGGCCATTCGAATTTCTTCTTTTTTGGAAGCTTCTGTTCATTTCTTCTCCCCCA
Source organism: Cryptotis parvus (assembly GCA_021461705.1). Taxonomy (NCBI): domain Eukaryota; kingdom Metazoa; phylum Chordata; class Mammalia; order Eulipotyphla; family Soricidae; genus Cryptotis; species Cryptotis parvus. Next base: position 1,674 of record JAJIBD010027084.1, read on the forward strand.
TTTTTTGATGGGGTTGGCTGTTACTTCTTGTGGAGTGCTACCAGTGCCTGATATATCCTGGATATTAACCCCTTGTCAGATGGGTATTGGGTGAATATCCTTTCCCACTCTGTGGACTGTCTTTGTATCTTGGTCACCGTTTCTTTTGAGGTGCAGAAGCTTTTCAATTTTATATAATCCCATTTGTTTATCATTGCTTCCATTTGCTTGGTCAGTGGTGTGTCGTCTTTAAAGATACTTTTCGTTTCGATGTCGTAGAGCCGTTTCTCCTATGTTTTCTTCAATGTACCTTATAGATTCATGTCTGATGTCGAGATCTAGAATCCATTTTGATCTGACTTTTGTGCATGGCGTTAGAAGGAGGTCTAAGTTCATTTTCTTACACGTAGCTGCCCAGTTTTCCCAGCACCATTTGTTGAAGAGGCTTTCTTTGCTCCACTTAATATTTTTTGCTCCTTTATCAAAGATTAAGTGGTTGTATATTTGTTGAGTGCGTTTCAGGATACTCAGTTCTATTCCATAGGTCTATGGGTCTGTCTCTATACCAGTACCACACTGTCTTAATTACAACTGCTCTGTAGTAGGGCTTGAGGTTGGGGAAAGTGATACCTCCCATCTTCTTTTTCCCAAGGATTGCTTTAGCTATTCGTGGGGTTTTATTATTCCATACAAATTTCAGGAGTGTTTGTTCAATTTCTTTGAAGAACATCATGGGTATCTTTATAGGGACCGCGTTGAATCTGTATAAAGCTCTAGGGAGTATTACCATTTTGATAATGTTAATCCTTCCAATCCATGAGCAGGGAATGTGTCTCCATTTCCTCAGGTCTTCTTTTATTTCCTGAAGTAACGTTTTGTAGTTTTCTTTGTAGAGATCCTTTACATTCTTTGTCAAACTGATTCCTAGGTATTTGATTTTCTGGTGCAATTGTGAATGGGATAATTTCTTTAATGTCCCTTTCTTCTCTTTCGCTGTTTGCATATAGGAAGGCCATTGACTTTTGGGTATTGATTTTGTACCCTGCTACTCTACTATAAGAATGTATTATTTCTAGGAGCCTCTTGGTACAGAGTTTTGGGTTTTCCAGGTATAATATCATGTCATCTGCAAATAGTGATAACTTGGCTTCTTCCCTTCCTATCTGGATGCCCTTAATGTCTTTTTCTTCCATGATTGCTATGGCAAGTACTTCCAGTACTATATTGAATAGAAGTGGTGAGAGTGGGCAGCCTTGTCTTGTCCCTGATCTTAAGGGGAAGGCTTTCAGTTTTTCCCCATTGAGAATGATGCTCGCTGTGGGCTTGTAGTAGATGGCCTGGATCATCTTGAGGAAGGTTCCTTCAATCCCCATTTTTCGGAGAGCTTTCATCATGAATGGGTGTTGAATCTTGTCAAATGCCTTCTCTGCATCTTTTGATATGATCATATGGTTTTTTCTTTTCTTTTTTTTTGATATGATGTATTATGTTGATTGACTTGCGGATGTTGAACCATCCTTGCATTCCCGGGATGAATTCCACTTGGTCATGGTGTACAATCTTTTTGATGACTCTTTGGATTCTATTTGCTAGTATTTTGTTGAAGATCTTAGCATCTGTATTCATCAGGGAGATTGGTCTGTAGTTTTCCTTTTTTGTGACATCTTTGTCTGCTTTGGGTATCAGGGTGATATGTGCCTCGTAAAAGCTATTTGGGAGTATTTCTGTTTCTTCAATTTGCTGGAAGAGCTTAAAAAAGAATTGAGAGTAGGTCCTCTTTAAAGGTTTTGTAGAATTCACTGGTGAATCCATCTGGACCTGGGCTTTTGTGTTTGGGGAGACTTTTGATTACCGATTCTATTTCCTCAATGGAGATAGGTTTGTTGAGGTATTCCAAATCTTCTTGTTGCAGACTTGGGAAGCTATAGGCATTCAGGAATTTGTCCATTTCTCCTAGGTTCTCTTGTTTCGTGGCATACAGGCTCATAGATTACTATGGTAATCTCTGATGATCTTTTGAATTTCTGTGTTTTCAGTTGTGATGTCCCCTGTTTTCATTTCTGATTCTATTTATTTGGGTTCTCTCTTTTCCTTTTCTTACAAGTCTTGCAAGTGGTTTGTCAATCTTGTTTATTTTTTCAAAGAACCAGCTCTTGGTTTCATTGATCTTCTGGATTGTTTTTTGACATTCCATCTCATTGATTTCTGCTCTAAGTTTTATTATTTCTTTCTTTCTGCTTGGGTTGGGCTCCTTTTGTTGATCACCTCTCTAAGATCTTAAGTTGGGAAGTCAGGCTGTTTATGATGGCCTTTTCTTCTTTTCTGATGAATGCCTGAAGAGCTATGAACTTGCCTCTTAACACTGCTTTTGCTGTATCCCACAAGTTCTGGTAATTCGTGTCTTCAGTCTCATTTGTTTCAAGGAATCTTTGGATTTCCTCTTTGATTTCTTTTTATGACTTGCTGGTTGTTCAGCAGTGAGCTGTTTAGTTTCCAGGTACTTGCTATTGGTCTCCGTTTTTGTGTACAATTAACTTCTATTTTCAGTGCATCATGGTCTGAAAAAATAGTTGGCACAATTTCTATCTTCTTGATTTTATGGAGGTATGATTTATGGCTCAGCATGTGATCTATTTTCCGAGTATGTTCCATGTGCACTGGAGGAGAAAGTGTATTCAGCTTTTGGGGATGAAATGTCCTGTATATGTCTACCAGCCCTCTATCTTCCATCTCTTCTTTTAGGGCCAGTATTTCCTTGGTAAGTTTCAATCTTGTTGATCTATCCAGGGTTGATAGAGCAGTGTTGAAGTCTCCAACTACAATTGTGTTGCTGTCAATGTCTTCTTTGAAGTCTATTAGTAGTTGTTTTAGGTATTTTGCTGGCCCCTCGTTCCGGTGCATATATGTTTAATAGCGTGATTTCTTCCTGATATATGCATCCCTTGACTATTAACAAGTGACCTTCACTGTCCCTTCTGACCTTCTTCAGCCTGAAGTCTATGTTGTCAGATACCATTATGGCTACCCCAGCCTTTTTGGATGGGTTGTTTGAGTGAAGGATTGTTTTCCAGCCTTTTTTATTTTGAGCCTCTCTTTGCTCCGATTGTTCAGGTGTGTTTCTTGAAGGCAGCAGAATGTCGGAATAAATTTTGTGATCCATTTTGCCACTCTGTGTCTCTTAACTGGTGCATTTAGACCATTGACATTGAGAGTATTATTGTCATGGGATTTTTGTGCCATCTTTCTGAATAGGTTGGTTGTTCTTTTGGGTTATGTCTCATCTTATAGTAGATCTTTCAGTCCTTCTTTTTTAAGGTTGGTTTTGATTTTACAAAGTTCCTAAGCTGTTGTTTTTCCAAGAAGTTGTATATCTGTCCTTCAAATCTGAGCGAGAATTTAGCCGGATAAAGAATTCTTGCTGAGGCATTCATTTCATTAAGTTTTTTCACTATATCCCACCACTGCCTTCGGGCTTGGAGGGTGTCTTCTGAGAAGTCTGCTGAAAGTCGAATGGATGCTCCTTTGTATACAATTTCCTTCTTTGATCTTGCTGCCTGAAGAATTCTGTCTCTGTCTACGGCATCCATTACTTTGACTAGGATGTATCTTGGGGTCTTTCTATTGGGATCTCTTCTTGCTGGTACGCATCGGGCTTCTTGGATCTGGATGCCTTCATCCTTTAACTTGGGGAACTTTTCAGCCAGGATGTTTTTAACTATTTTAATTTCCTTGGGGTTACTTTCCTGTCCCTCTGGGACTCCAATGATTCTTATGTTGTTCCGCCTGGCTTCATCCCATTGTTCTCTGTTCCGTTGCTGATCCATTTTCCGGTCTTTTTCCATCTTATGTAGTTCTCTGAGTGCTTTCTGCAGCTCATCTTCAGTCTCACTAATTCTCTCTTCCGCTGCTGTCATCCTACTGTTGAGAGCCCCGATTGTGTTTTTCATTTCATCTACTGAGTTTTTAAGCGATAATATTTCTCTTTGCTTGGTTCTCATTTTTGCTCTCATTTCCTCCCGTACTTTATTGACTGCCCTTTCAACTGCTTCGTTTATGTTCTCCTGTATTTTATTGGACATCTGCTCAATTTTTTTCGTTGAGCCTCCTTAAGCACCCTACCAATTTCCTCTCTAATTTCATTGTCAGAGTGATCATGCACTTCTGTATTCTTTTTTGATTCTTCACGGTCAATTCCTTCATCTGTTCTTCGAGCTGGGGATCTGCGTTGTTTTCCCATGTTGTTGCGGTGTTCAGGGATAGATTCCTCTAGTGTACTGTTTCTTTTTTCTTGAGGGTATTACCTTCCCTTGGTGTTAAATTTCCTAGTTTTAGTATTAATAAGCGGCGCGTAAGTGGCCGCCACCCCTGCCAGCCGCACACCCAGGGACTCTACCTGAGATGCAGACAGGCTGGGGTGTGAGTTCAAAATGACGGTTTAGTTCCAGTCCCGCTCGGATTTCTGGGGGTTGTAGTTCCACCTTCTGCCGAGACCTGGGGCTCTACCACAGCCCCAGGCGCCCGCCCGGCCAGCCACCCCTAGGGACTCTACCTGAGATGCAGACAGGCCGGGGTGAGAGTTCCCCTGTAGACATGTTTTGATTCACTTGTCTCTGTCTCTGTTTCTCTCTCTCACTCCATCCTTTTTGGGAATTATGGTTGCAGTACAGATACTGAAAGGTTGTCACATATATCCCTTTACCTTTTTAACACTCAGTTCTAGTACAGAATAATCATTTCTAATTATACTGGCCCCTTCTCTATCCTAGCAGTTCTCTACATCATGCAGACTTATGGCAAGCTTCCAACTGTTAACATCATGCTGAGTGAAATGAGTTAGAAGATTGAGGGACATAGAAGAGGGAAATATTCTATTTGTGGGATATTGAAAAAATTATTATGAGACTAATACTCAAGGTCAGAGACAACTAGGGTCAGGAGGACTTACCACTTGTCACTTGTCTTCTCATTGTTCTTTGATCTGCTCGAGCAGGCATCAGTGATGTCTCCATTCGTTGGAAGGCAGCTATGCACACCACTATACCACCAATGCTACATCTCCATTTGTTGGGAATGAGGTCCATTATTGTTACTGTTTTTGGCATATTGAATACACCACGGGTAGCTTGCCGGGCTCTGTTGTGGCTCTGGGTTCATCCCAGGGGGCCCAGTCTTTTTCTATGTCAGACCATCAACCATCCAGAACCTACAGGGCAGAGCCCTGGGTATAGCTAAGCCTGTCTCCTATCTGCCACCTGCTTATGCAGCCGGACACTGCAGCCACACCCACAACACCTGGAGGGGCAGGAGGAGACTTTTAGCTGTTTTAATGCCAGTTCTTAATGTGCAGTGTGACAAGTATCACAATTGAGGAATGAGGCACATGGTACGAAATAAAAGCCTTCAGATATTGGGATGTGAAAATGAGAAGAGAGCATTGACTTGTGTTAAAACAACAACACAAAAGCCTTCTAGGCAGAGGGATTGCTCTCCAGAGGCCCAGGTGTCTGAGCCGGGACAGGGGTGCAGTTTGTTGGGATTGTTTGAAGCAGTTCCTCTCACCCCTGCCATCTTCGTATCTTCCATTATTTCATGTGAATGTTCTTTGTCACCTTTGTGCGTTGCCTAAGTTCTTAGGACCAATGCTAATGTGATGTCTTGTTCTCATGACACAATAGAACTGTTAAATCTCAGCCTGGTCTCAGAAATAAATGACTGGGCATAAGGTTTTAACCGCACATGACTGAGTCTTGTCCCATCTCCGATACTATATGTGGTTCCCTGAGCACTGCCAGAAGTATCCCGGGAGCACTGTTAAGTATGGTCCAAAACCTCCACCTCCAAAGCACAAAATAATAAAACTTAATAAGCTTATTAACCATGTAATTGGAATCCTTTCCTTATTCTCTCTAGATGTAGCATTTGAGCTAGTCTGTCAACGAAACCTCTGTTTAATAAATGGAATAGTCACAAAATGAATTAATGAGTGTTTCCATATGTCCATTTCTGCACCTTTATCTAGACTCTCACATGGAGAGCGCTAACTGGTTTGGCTCAGATTCGCTTCAGTTCATACACTCAAGAACACATTTATCAGACACCAGACAGCAAGGCTCCTTTACACAGTCAATAGAGTGCAGGAGAGATGCTGAAAAGTGAAAATCTAATTATTCCTGACATAGAGTATTCTAAGGGTGTCCTGTGCCAAAAATAATGAAGGTTATTTTTCTTCTGGAAAGAGAAAGACAAGGCAAGAGGCAACTTTGCGTTTCCATGGAAAGGAGTTAAATAAGAAACTGAGTGGCCCTTTCTGATGAAAACAGATCATTGTGAGACCATTCCATATCTGCTGGCTACAAAGGGAAATAACTATAAATCTTTTCTAAGAGAAAGGAGGGGAAACAAATGTACTAAATGTATCAAGTAGTACCTTTATAGCACCATTTAACATGACTGTATATAAAGTAATTTATAATGATACAATTATTGGTCACTTGTCATTTATAAAGAAAATTAAAGTTATAACTGGATTACAGTTGTTAAATAGTATCGTTATAACTAGATATTTATCTTTATATATTTTGAAAAATTAGAGATATTTGCCTTTTAAGCATTGTTTAAAATGATTTCATTAGCATATTAAAATTTTATTTTCTTATGTGTTTGTGTGTTGTTGCTGAGAATTGAATCTAGGACCTCATATATGTGCTAATTCTACCACTGGCTACACCAGAGTTTCAGGATACTTAATTTTTTAAACTCTCCTCTCTAAAGATTAAAATGAGTTTGTCTGATTTTCACATATATTGAAGGAGAGTTTATGACAGATAATAGTAATTTGTGGAATAAACTTCATACACAAATGCATAAACTTAGTGTGAAAGTGTGCAAACTCTCAATTCTTAATTCCAACACTTAATTTTCCTCATTCCAATATCACTTTCTGAAACATACTTCTCCACACAAAGCTCAACTTCCAATAACATACTATTTAGTTCTCTAAATTTAACTATGTAAGATTTTTTAGTTTTTAAGCCTAAAAATGAAACTATGTTATCACATCAATAAATTATGTAAATTTCTAAAAAGGTTACAATTTATCCATAATTATAAAATGGCCAATTTTTTCTAGTACTCAAGTTACATATTGTTACATAATATAACCATATTATTACTGCCTCGAGGCAAATAAAAATATAAGATTCTGATATTTATATTTAGGAACACAAGAAAATATTAAGGTCTTGAAAATAGTCTGTGCTGAAAATGAATTTATCATAATCTGCATTATCTTTTCCCTTAATGGTTAGAAAGTACCAGTGTTTTCAGAAGTTATGAAATGAAAAATAAGCTTCAACTCAGAGTTATGGACTATGGTGGAGGAGGAGCAGAGGATGCTCTTAGAATATTCATTTTGGACCTTGCTATTGTCAACTAATAATTATCCTTTTTCTTGGTGTTCTTCTCCTTTTTGCTTCTTTAGATTATTATCCAAGTGACATCAGCTCAAAAAGTGAAGATTTTGACCAGTAGTCTGGGAAAAAAGGGAGTTACTCACTTGGGCGAAACATCTGTCCGATATAGGCATTCAATTCCTGTCCTATGTACCGTGTTTTTATCCAGCTGGAGACTGACCTTGTTTAATAATGAGGCTTTGTGAAAAATTATGGCGTAAAATGAATTCCAAACCAAAGAAAAGGAAACCATTTCAGAAAACTATAAGATACTGAAATTTAATGATATAATTTAAGTGTTATAACATTTTCAAGGAATGTTAGAGGTCAGCGTTAAACTCCCTCATTTTCAGATGCAGATAGTGTTACCCATAACTCTTAATGACTTGTTCAAGGTCATTGTTAGCTTTTATTAGGTTTAAATTGCATATTTGATTTGGTTTCCTAGCACTCATAAATCTGACAGTACTTCTTGAAATTCCTTCTCAACAATATAAACTTTTTCACATATTGGCTTTTGAAGAACATAACGTGATACATAACAATCCTATGCCTTTACCTCACAAAGAACAGAGTGGTCAAAGAACTGGGGAGGAAGAAGGGAGGACGTGGAGAGGGGGAGGGAAGTGGTTAGTTTAAAAACCACCCTACCTCCTCACAGTTCAGACTAAACAAATTTTTGTGAAAAAAAAATCGAGACTAAATTGTACATGAGTTTCCAGCATCCTGAGACTTGAATGACACTTTCTACTGCAACAAAGATTTTATCACACTTTTTAACATCCTGCCACCAATATCCATTAAGATCTTGAAGCAGAAAGGGGAACAAGAGGGGAGGGAAGAAGGGGAGAGGAGGGTGAGAGAGAGAGAGAGAGAAAGAGAGAGAGAAAATAGTAACCTATTCTCTAAAAGAAAGACAGTAAGTTGTCTAAAATAAATCAAGGCACAGGAGTAGCATTGCAAGCTGCCTGCACCTGGCTTTGTGAGCGAGCAGACCTGCCATGCCTGCGCTTGGTTTTGCGGCTAGAAGAGCTGCAATCCGCGATCCCTTCCCTCTTGTTCCTCACCATTGCACAGAACCAGAGCTTGTCTTCTGTAGGAAGAACAAAAAATGGAAGACAAGGAATTCTTTTATTAAATGACGAGGCCCTTTAAAAGAAAAGAATCAGTTTAATTATTTTGATGGGGAAAGTAAAAGTTTTGAAAAGTAGCAAGAGTAATGAACAGAAAGAGGTGTCAGAAATCTCAGATGAAGCTGGTAGAAAAAGAATTTCTTATTCGCTTCTAATATGTAAATGCAATCTCTTGTTTTAAAGCTATAAAAAGCTTGATCACACTGGCAATAGAATAGAGATCATTTTATTTGGCATAACATATGGAAGCTCTTAACCCTTCACCTCCTGAAGAGGAAGTTCTAATTCCCTCAGGGCTGGGCTAGAGAATGGGTGGGATGGTAGCAGCAGAGAGAGCAAAGTGTTCCTTCACTGGGGGGTTTAGGGGCCTTCTGCTCACCTTCCTGTCCCTTCTGCCTGTGACTTTCCAAACACTTTACCACTCTAAGAGCAACGGGAATATTAGAATATTAGTGGTGTTTTGGGGGGGTCTTCTTTGCCCCCATCCCAGAAGGAGATGCTAATAATGATATGAAGATCCCGCTTCAGAGTCTCTGTGATGTCTATGAGATTCACAGGTTTGGGGAGCGTATATGAAAATCCTCCCTTTTAGGAGGATTTTTGCTTCAAAAGGACTTTTTTTTGTATTTGTTTTGATCCATAGGAATTGCTTTCTGTAGTTGACAAGTTTCTCTGTTCATCAGAATTTGTTCTCTCCAAAGTTACTAGCAGAGTTCATATCATCTCACCTAAACCAAGAGAGACGCATTTGGTGTGTTTGGTGTTTTGCAGTTTGCACTCAATCCCTCAATTTTTTTTTTTTTTTTTTTTTTTTGCTTTTTGGGTCATACCTGGCGATGCTCAGGGGTTGTTCCTGGCTCTGCACTCAGGAATTACTCCTGGCGGTGCTCAGGGGACCATATGGGATGCCGGGATTGAACTCGGGCGGCACAGGCCGGCCGCATGCAAGGCAAACACCCTACCCGCTGGACTATTGCTCCAGCCCCCAAATTTCTTTTATATCTTTAATATTAGTGCTAATAGCATTGTAAAGTGATCTAATTCTGTAATTAAAATTTCTGGAATAGGAAAAGATAAGTGACAAGTCAAGGGCTGGCGTGGTGGTGCAGTAGGTAGGCAGGGCGATTCTTTTGCTCATGCAGACCCGATTTTGATCATCATAAGCAAAGTACCCTGGGTCCCACCGAGTGACCAGGAATAAGTCTTGAGTGTGCTGGGTAGCGCCCATTTAACAAAGCCCCAATAAATGTTATTTAACCCTCAGACTGTCAACAAGTTGAATGTAAATGTCAGTAGTTTAATACATAGTATTTATTTTTTAATCTCAATGATGATAAGCATATTTATTAAATGTGAGTTGTTCACCTTAAGATTAAATTGAAGTGGAGAATCTGAATAGTGAATTTAAAAATCATTTGATCCAATGGCATAAGTAATAAAATTATTTTTACTGCACTCATTATATAAATTTAAATTGAAATAATTTAATTTTAATAGTGGTTCAAATGTCAACATGTGCTTAAAACCTTATCAGTACCAGTATTATAAATCATAGCACTTAAAATACAAATAAATAAATATTGGACAAGTAACTCAATTTTACAACATCAAAAGCTGTTGGAGGACAGGTTTAGCTATTCTGGGAGTTTTGTTGTTTTGCCCACTCCCAGTTTAAAATTATTAAACTCCCAGCGGAGTTCCCCAACATCTGGCATCCCTGGGTGGGCTCGACAGACATCGAATGGCCTAATCATCATTGGACAGAGATCATCTGGCGCCAAACCATGAGTGAAATGATGGATTTCTCATGGTATAGATATGTTGTATCTTTTATTGGGTCAGAATCATACATAGCCCAGTCAATGAAGTTCCTTTCTGAGAACTACTCTATCTTTTGACAAATCATCTGGGTCCTTGCTATTTTTAAACTGTACCTTTGTGTAAGGACAATGTTTAATAGAGAGAGGGAAGAAAGTAATAGATTGAATGCAATCTTAAGGGATGAGGTTTACTCAGCGATTAAAGAAATAAGTGAGAATCATAAAATTACAGGTAAACTGGTCTTAAAGCTTGAGGACAGAGTTATTAAACAAAGTTTAAAATTTGAAAAGAAATTAGAAGAACAGGAATTAAAATTCAAAGAAAAAATTAGAAGAACAGGAAAGTAAAATTATTAAACAGGATTTAAAATTTGAAGTAAAGTTTGAAGAGCAGAAGAAGGATATCAGTAAGATAAGCACTATCTTAGAGGGAGAAATTGACAAACAGAGAGTTAGGATAGATGGACAGAAAGAGGAGGTTTGGAAGTTAGACATAAGATTGAAAGAACAAAAGGAAGAAATATATAGGAAACTTGGAAACTTAAACCAAGAAACGGATGTGTTACGCAGGGAGATTTCTGATTTCATAACTTATCAATCAGGACCTAGCGCATACCTGATACTGAGGCGTGAACCAACTAAAAGCCGTTCACAAACACGCCCCAAGGCTGTAGACTTGAAAAAAATATATACATTCCCAGCGAAAAAATCTAAAAATAATTCTAATGTGGCTGATAACTTAGAGGAGGAACAGGGAAACCCAGAGGAGGCAAATTCTCAAGCTGAAAATCTCCCCGGAGTTAATACCTTCAAAGGGGAAGATGTTCCTCTGACAGATACTACAAGCTCTGATGAGGAAGAAGGGGAGAAACAGGTTAGCTCATGCAGGCCCCAAGAGCCTTGCAGTTCCTGTGGTTGTCAATCTATTAATAATCAAAGAGCAAAGCCCAGCAGTCTTTCTCATGACCAATCTAAAGTAAAACCAATTCATGAAGACTTAAATATTGAGTCAGTAACCCCATTTAGGAAGGCTTGTGACAGGTTTGGAATATCAAGTCCTTATTCTTTAAAATATTTAGCTGATTGGAGCCAAAATAAACAGTGGGTATTGTCAGACTTTGAAATGGTAGCCCGTACTTGTCTGAACCAATCACAGTTCATGCAATGGCAAATGTGGTATGCAGATGGGGTTAACATGAATATTGACACTTTAAGAAATACAGAATCTGGCCATAATATAACTTTTGCCATGCTGAAAGGTGAAGGTGAATGGCAAAAGAAAGAAAAAACAAGCGACATTACCTGAACCTGTTTTAAGATTTGTTCGGGAGACAGCATTAAAAGCATGGGAAAAAGTAGGTTCCGACCCAGAATATCTAGGTAGCTGTACAAAATTTACCAGGGTCCTAATGAACCATACTTTGATTTTGTTGGGAGATTAAGTGAGACAATCCAAAGACAGGTTCAAGACCCATCCACTCAACAAATCCTAAAATGAACCTTAGCATATGAGAATGCTAATCAAAATTGTCGAGCAATACTATATAGTATTAAGGAAAAGGAAGACCTCATGGGATATCTAAAGACCTGTAGAAATGTTGGTTTGGCCTCCCATGGGACACAGAATGCTATAGAGGCTTATCCCATACAGCAGGAGGATCAGGAGAAGGGTGAAATGTCAAACAGCTTCAGGGGGAGAAACAATAATCCTCAAAGGATAAACAGTTACCAGGAAAACCATGCTAATAATCACAACCCCACCCCTCAGAGGGCCCCACCTGGACCATGCCCAAGGTGCAGGAAGGGAAAACATTGGGCCAGAGACTGTCGGTCTCGGAGACAAAGTCAGCCTCAGGCTTCATCTGGACAGATAACCTGCTTTAACTGTGGAGGGAAGGGGCACAACCATAGAGATTGCCCATCTCCTAAAACTATCGATACAGGGCAACATCCTAATAATCCCTTTATGGGAAATATTACATGGGCGCCCTCCCAGGTTCCACAAGCTCCTGCAGGCTCAAATGACACCTATGCTCCCTCGAATGCGGGAAACTGGGTGGGAGGCCAGCCCCAGGCCCAGCTGAATCCAGGGGCACCCTCATTCATTCCACCTTCCCAGTATCCTCTAAATCAGAACCCACATAATTGTAATCAATAAATACTCTCCAGCCTACCACATCAGACAATGGCAGTCTTGACATTCTCTGCCCTAAGACTGTCACAATATACCCAAGTCAAGATCCTTACATGCTAAATACAGGGATAAAAGGACCTGCTCCCCCAAGTAGTATGGGTTTAATTCAGGGGAGCGATTGGCTTAAATTTAAGGGAATCAAGGTGCATTTCAGACTTCTAGATCCTGAATCTCATGGAGAGATAGTACTGTCAATCTCTGTACCAACTAAATGGACTTTCAAAAAGGGGAACCGCTTGCTAGACTATTATTAATTTTTGAGGATCTGTCTAGTCAGTCCGAACACCCTAGAGCTGGTAGCTTAAACAGTACCAACCCTTCTGCCAACTTCGTTGTTGGTTATACAGCCGCACAGAACCAAGCCCACCAGCTACCTGCTAACTATCTAGTTGGGTACACTACCAGGATTTCGCAGGCCAAGTGGCCAATTATACCCATTGAGATTTATAAAAGGAAATTCAAAGGCATGTTAGATACAGGGGCAGACATGACCATAATCTCCAGCAAGTATTGGCCCTCTAACTGGGCCCTAAACAGAGTGTCCCATAGCCTGAGCGGGGTAGGCAATATCTCCTCTTCTCTTCTCCAACAGAGTGCGAGATGGCTGCCGTGTATTGGCCCTGAAGGGAACGTACCCATGGTCCAGCCTTATATAGCCTCTATGCCTTTAAACTTATGGGGTCGAGACATGCTGGAGCAGTGGGGGAGCAGTGATTCACATACCTCGTCCAATCCCCATCGGGCACCTGTTCCAGCTCCCCTTAATAAGCGTAACTCAGGGAGTAACCCTTTTAATTGGGGCCGCAGTGGTTAAGCGCCCACCACCTAGCCGTATTCAGTGGAAATCTGACAAACCTATATGGACACCACAGTGGCCCCTCAATATCAAAAAGTTAGAGACGCTGACAAATCTAGTGGAAGAACAGTTGAATTTAGGACATATAGAGCCATCGTTTTCAGAATGGAATTCCCCAGTTTTTGTGATACAGAAAAAATCAGGCACATGGCAGTTGCTGATTGACCTAAGAAATGTCAATTCCACAATGATCCCCAGGGGAGCCCTACAGCCTGGGCTCCCTCCCAGCAGCTATTCCTAAAGATTGGCCACTAATTATCATAGACCTAAAAGACTGTTTCTACCACATACCTATCCACCCAGATGATCGTAAAAGGTTTGCATTTTCAGTTCCATCCATCAATCATAAAGGTCCTTTACTTAGGTTTCAATGGACAGTATTACCACAAGGAATGACTAACTCACCAACAATGTGTCAACACTTTGTTGATGAAGTTTTGAGACCTACTTGTGTTAAATTTCCCAATGCATACATCATCCACTACATGGATGATATCTTGCTAGACTGTGATAATTCCAAAGATCTCTGAAATTTGTATAATGAAGTAATGACAGTTTTACCCTAGGCTGGTTTACAAGTAGCTACAGAAAAAAATTCAGATGCAGCCTCCATATGAATATTTGGGCTATGCTCTTGACTGCACTACAGTGCATCCTCAAAAAATTTCCATTAGTCAAAAAAGGCTCAAAACCTTGAATGATTTTCAAAAACTGCTGGGAGATATCAACTGGGTGCGCCCCTCCCTTGGGATTCCTAACTGTGAGCTCAGTAACCTGTTCCACACCCATGAAGGTGATCCTGCTTTGAATAGCCCAAGGCAACTAACTCCTAAAGCTCAAAAGGAATTAGACTTTTTCATGGATCGTCTTCAATAATCTTGCCTCTCCAGATTTAATCTCCGAGAAAAGGTATGGTTATTGGTCTTCAACACTCCTGAGTATCCAACTGCTGCTATAGCCCAATTATCTGGACCATTAGAATGGGTTTATTTACATAACAAGCAGAATCATACTGCTACACCTTACCTTGAGATGATAGCCTACCTTATAATTAAGGGAAGATCAAGAACCCAAGTATCACTTGGACATGATCCTCATGTAATTGTACTACCTGACCCTAAAAAAGAAATTGAAGCTGTTTTACCACTCAGTGAAATCCTTCAAAGAGCTTTAGCAGATTTTTCAGGAGAAATATCTTATCATTACCCAGCTGGAAAAACCTGGGAATTTCTGAAAAGGACACCTTTTGTAATTTCCACCATTGTCCGTTCCTCACCTATTCCTGATGCTCCAGTATACTATATTGATGGCTCCTCATCAGGAAAGGGCAGAATTACTGGTCCTTCATTGACCACAACAGTGCACACAAATTATAAATCCACTCAGCAAGTGGAACTCACAACCCTGATACATTTACTATCCCATATATCTGGCCCATGTAATGTGGTGAGTGATTCTGCATATGTAGTTGGTTTATTTCCTGGAATCGTCACTGCTTCATTAAATGCCCATAATCCCATAATTCAGGAGCTACTCAAGAAACTGCAAGAAATCCTCCAAAAAAGAACATTCCCTATATATATTTCACATATCCGGTCACTCTCTGGCCTCCCGGGCCGATGGTTCGAGGAAATGCAACAGCAGATCTCTTGGCAGCACCTGTATTCAAATCAGCTGAGGAAGAGCACCAAACTCTGCATACAAATGCTTGCCGCCTTCATGTACATCATGGTATCCCTTGGAGACAAGATAAACAAATTGTCCGTAATTGTCCTGTCTGTGCTCCCTTACATTGTACATCTCATGTAGCTGGAGCTAATCCTCGAGGCTTACAGACAAACCAATTGTGGCAGATGGATGTAACGCATACTAACTTATTCCCAAACAAACCTTTCCTTCATGTGGTCATTGATACGCATTCTCGGTTCATATGGGCTGTTTCAATGACTTCTGAAAGAGCCAAATCTGTGTGCTCCTTTTTACTTCAGTGCTTCTCTGTCATGGGTATTCCCCATACCATAAAAACAGATAATGGTCCTGCTTACGCCAGCAAAACCTTCAAATCATTTTGCGAAGAGTGGCAGATCAAACATATTACAGGAATTCCATATAATCCACAAGGACAAGGAATTGTTGAACGTACTCACAGAACGCTTAAAACTCAGTTATTGAAGCAACAAAAAACAAGTATGCCTCCAATGGATTATTTATCTTTAACATTATTCACCTTAAATTTCTTAAATTTACCTCAGGGCGAGATGTACACAGCTGCTGAAAGACATTTTCAAGAAGATATACAGGCTCAGAAACCAATCAATTCACCTATCTGGGTGAAAATTGATGATAAATGGGTAACAGGTAACCTCCTCATTCGAGGAAAAGGATATGCCTATGTTTCAACGGATGGCAACCCTGCCAAGAAACTTTGGGTCCCACTACGTCTTGTTAAAACTCGAGTTCTCCAAGATTCAGGAAATGCCTAAATTCTTCCGAAATAAGTTGCAGAAAGACGTCGCAAACTACTGTTAAAACCATTTACACTTAGTTCACATATAATAATAATCTTGCCTTGCAGCCTATTGATGTGATGACTGGAGATAAACTATTACTTAAAAAAAAAGAAAAAGAAAGGGTGGAAAAAAACTGAACTCTGGAAATAGCGTTTTATGTCAAAACGGTTTAACAATTAATGAGTTTTCTAATATTTATTGTTTATAGATAAAAAAACAAATTTTACAGGAAGAGAATTTGGCTACTAAAGATTCCCTCCACAGGAACGGACACTCTCTACCATCATATTTGCCGGCTTTATATTCATGAAGCGCTTGATTCATTAGCATTTATCACCCTAGATGGGTCATATATACAGCTGTAATATACTGATCAATCCAATTTGTGTGTGTGCATGCGTGTGTGGTGGCCACCATTATGTTTGTGAATAATGTTGTGTCTATGTTATGTCTAAACTACTGCCTTCTCAA
Organism: Cryptotis parvus; assembly: GCA_021461705.1. Lineage (NCBI taxonomy): Eukaryota > Metazoa > Chordata > Mammalia > Eulipotyphla > Soricidae > Cryptotis > Cryptotis parvus. The sequence goes on from JAJIBD010027084.1 coordinate 18,088, forward strand.
TTGGATTCTTCAGCTCCTTCGCTGACCTATTAGACTCCTCAATTTTGATTCATCAATTCTCATACTTATCTCACTGCTCACCTGCGTTGGAGCTTCTTTATGTTCTTCTCTCCATACCAGACTTGGATTCCTGCCAAACCCCTCATGATCGCTATTTGTGATTAATCTCGAAAAGTGTTTTTTCTCACCTAAAATTAAGTTATAGGTATGGTTACCGGTGCCAGTGTTCCCTTGCTGAAGATGCCTTGAGAAATGCCTGTACCGCTGTTCCAGAGACCTATTCCGGTGCTTGAGAAGTTTGTCCAGTGCTCCTGAAACCTGATCCAGTGTTCCTGATAATACATCCAGTCCCTGATGATTGCTCTCCCGAGACTCATTCCTGTCTTCACCGATGCTGCTGTTCCAGAATGTTCTTCAGTTCTTCGGACCTTGTTCCAGAGATGTGACTTCATGGGAAATTGACTCTCACTAATTTAGGACAATACAGTCTGTAGTCTGTTATGACCAAACAACCAGAGACATTTTACTATGAACTGTACTCAGTTCAAAATTAATTCGACACCGGGACAACATATGATATAACCTTGTAATTGGAATTGTTCCTTTTCTGTATCACTCCTCTGTATGTATTATTTAGAATACTTGTATTTTTATATTTTTGTAAACAAAAAAGGGAGAGTTGTTGGAGGACAGATTTAGCTATTCTGGGAGTTTTGTTGTTTTGCCCACTCCCAGCTTAATTTACTTAAGTCAAGTTTCATTCTAATGAGACTTCTCTTCTATGTAAACACTGCTAGAGGGTGTGGCACTTACAGAAGTCACCTTGATTGAATAACTTCTGACTTATACGTCTACTAAAACTTCTATGTTTTCTAGATTGGGCACAGCTCCTCTTTATACCCACTGCACCTAGCATGGGACAGTTAGAATTTACCAGGAGACTACCACCCTGGCTACGCTGAGACTATAGGTAGACTATAGGAAGGATCATACTAGTTTGCTCTAAGCAGGCGAGAGTGACCCTTTCAGTACACGAGAACAAAATACTCAGAATCACCCTGGTGCAGATAATAATAAGAAGGACCTTGTGGGTACCATCTAGATTACATGAAGCTCATGAAGTTAAGATGTATTACTTTATATCAGCCCCCTCTCTCTCCAGTGTTTTACATAAGAGATAATCTCCTTAGTCCTTGGCATAACCTTTGTTTATACCTGCAATAAGGTGTGGCACTATATTCTATTTAGAGTTCTTTGTTGACATGCCCCTCCCGATTGGATTACTTTGGTGTATATAAGGGGGCTGACTTGAGGCCACTTCACCTTTTGCCTTTTGGTTCCTCAGCCTTCAGCTTTTTGGCTCCTGCGACTTTTGGCTTTTGGCTTTTTGCTCTTTGGCCTTTTTGCTCCTTCTGGGTAGGACTCAGCTCCGGTGAGATCCTCTCTCTTTGGTGGGAGACTTAGGCTCTTTTGTATGTCTAAGTTCAGACCAGAGCTAAAATTTGTTCATTATATTGGAGTGCTGTGGAAGAGCTTTTGTACTATTAAAAGCCATTTTTGGAACTGCACCGGACTCGTGAGTTTTCATCTGTTCTCCTGGCATCCTCGGAGGTAGAAGACAACCTCTGTCCTGACACTGTCGGGGACCCTGGCGGAGTTCCCCAACAAAAAGCTATCACTCTAAACTATAAAGTCATAATTTTGAAAAATGTTAGAACACATAGAAAGTGAAAAAATATCTAGAGAAAAATAGAGAATAAAAATTCTATTCTGTGACAAACTTTATTCCCAATTGCGTGATAATACATATATAAGCAGAAAGACATAATAGTTGTCAATGAGTGCTTACTTTATTCATACAATGTGTTAAGGATTTTACCAGAATTGACCACTAATCCTAGAGGAATAAAAAAACACTGTATTATAGGTACTGGTTGCATGTGTGTTTGACAGATCAGATCAGTTTTTAAGAGATGAAGTTCATGAGGTCAATTATTGTGGAACCTAGGATATGAAGGCAAGCAGTGAGAACATTAATTACTACACCAACACAGAGGTCAACTGAGGTTACTTCTTATGCTAAAAATTAGAATTAGCTGGAGATTTAAGTCACAGCTTTCTAGAAGAACATTCAGTGCTGTTCCTGATTTGATTTTCAGGGATTTATATTATCATTTTCTTTCACCTTACTAAAATTATGTGTATGATAGTGAAATTGAATACGAAAAGATCTCTGGGCCATGAATCTTTGGTCAGCCTGACACTTAGAAAAAGCAATTTTTTTCTTAGCCATGTTTTGTTCAAGGAAGTTTTTCACTCTTGTCTTTTGCTGCTGTTCTCCAGAGTCGGCTCCACACCCTTCTCTACTTTTCTTTGTCCTGTCTTCCTCACTGATTGTTCTTTTCTTCTGTGTAGGAATTTAATTATCATTTTGCAGTTTCTTTCCAAGACTTGGTGCCTAGACCCCTTCCAGACAGTGCGCAACTGAGAATAGATTCCAAAAGCACTGGGTGCTATTAGGGGTTATTTATCTGCAACTTTAAGCAAACAAAAACTTATATATTGAAAAACCTTATAATAGACAATTGCAAGATGAAATACAAATGACTAATATCACTTGAGAATTATTTTCAAACTCAATAGGAATAAAGAAATGCTAATATACCTATAATTCTGTGTTCAGTTAGAAATCGAGAAAACTTCTGTATTACTGAATGCTAAAATCATAAATCTTAGGGTCAGAAAGCCTTGCTCGCAGATGACCTAGGATAGATTCTTAGAATGTCGTACCATCCCCAAGTCTCTCCAGGAATGATTCCTGAGCAGAGTCAAATGTGTAAGCCCTGAGCACAAAAGATATGACCCCACTGGAAAACAAATGATAAAACTTATAAAAAGTCTTTCTATCTAGAATACCCTAACATAACTGAGAAGACATTGCTGTTTGCCTCAAGGCTTTACCTCACGACCAGCAATTGGTGACCTACTGACAGATTATATTTCGTTCCAGTACTGGACAGAGCTCTTATTCCCTTCTAGCACCCTGATTTTGATAGAAGGGGATTGATCCAAATGAACCATGTTTTATTCTTTGTTTGGTGTATTTTCAGATTTGCTCACAATATTGTGTGTTGTTCATTCAGCACAAATTGAATCCACATATCTTTTATATAAAAAAACTCTTTGGCTGATTATGTAAATTAGAAATTGTGAAGTACTATGTGGCAAGCAGAAAAGAGGAGACTTCTTAAAGTCTCCTTAGCATCAAGTTCAAATGTAGATATTAACACTTGGATGGAGTTAATTCCAAATATGAGCTGTGACAAGCCTTAAGTCTCTGCTACACGATTTGATGTATGGTGATTATTTATAAAATTGGTTCTTGAGTATCAGAAGGTTACTCTTCCTCATCTGAGCACAAAATCTCCAAGGCTCTTCAAGTTCCCTCAACATCATCATATGATCTGAGAGTGATTCTCTGAATCCCATCTTCAGATGGTCAATCTCTAAGTCTATCCCCTTTTTCTGAACCAGTCTATGAAAGTTTCTTAGCTGCAAAATGGAATTAACTCTGAATTACAATATTTTTAATATATTTCATTATACCACCATGAGATAAACAATTACAAAAATGTTCATGTTTGGGTTTCGGCTATACAGTGTTCTAGCACCCATCCCTCCACCAGTGCCCATTTCCTACCACCAATGTCCCCGATTCCCTCCCCTCTCCCTAGCCTGCCTCTATGGCAGGTTCTTTATCTCTTGTCTCTCTTACTCTTTCTCTCCCTGTCTCTCTTTATCTCTTCCTTCTCCTACATCAGTTCAGTTGTGCATCATAATAAAGCAATATGTATACATCTTACGCTACATATCACTAAAAGACCAGTTCTCTTCTGCTTGTTACTATTGACTCCTCTCATTCCCTAGACTCCTTGCCCTACTGTATTTATAGTCCTGTGGTCCGAGTTTAATTTAGATTTGTTTTACTCATTCATTTTGTGCTGTTATATAATACAGGATCAAAGAATTAATACAATTTGTAGGCACTTGTCTTGCATGCTGTTAACTAGAGTTCAGTCACAAGCCAGGAGTATGTCTGAAAACTGCCAGGTATAGTCCAAAAACTAGACTATATATTATATATGTAAGAACCCACATGATGTTTCTCTTTCTTCAACTCTTTAGTTCCCTCTACATTCATCTCTGTTGTTGTAAATGTCAAGATTTTACTTATTTTCCTTTATAGCTAAAGAGTATTCCAGCATGGATACTTTATCATCTGTATCCAATTATCTGTCCAGTGGCTTGGTGATTGTCTCCCATCCTTCGCAAGTGTAACTCATGATGCAGTGGAGTGGGGAGTACACGTGTCTCTTCAAACTACTATTTTTGAAGTTTTATCTGAAGATTAGAAGAGAAATGGTCTCTATTGTGAAAAAAACATTTAATGGAATTTTTTGGAAATGGGGGGCTTATATCTAAGTCTATAAGGATGACGTAAAGGAATGTGAAACAAACTTATTCAGTTTAACTCTACCAAAACTTCTGTGGATTCAAAAGTTTCTATGGTCTTACATACTTACATACTGCAAAAACATCACTTGATGATTTGATCACTTGACATCCTGTTATTTATCAATTTGTTCAAGCGGGCACCAATAATGTTTCCATTTGTCCCTGTCATGTGCCAGTGTAGCCCAGTGGCATCTGCTTCCTCCAGGAATATGAAGAGCCTTAAACCACTCGTTCAGGGTCTTGACAAAGAAATCTGACCTTCTTGTAGGTGAGCGGCCCCGTGATCTTTTGATGTTCCTGTGGGATCGAGGTGGTAACGCTCTAGTCCAGTGGTCATCTCCAAATCGCATTACATGTCCAGCCCATCTTATTTTAAATGCCTTGGCAAACGAGACAGCGTCCTGACTCTGGAACAGCGATGGAGGTTGGAGCTCCGATTCCTTCTTTCACTTGAGTGATGCGTGATATTCCAAGCATAGCTCTTTCGATTCCTCTCTGGGAGACCCAAATATCATTCTCATCCTGCTTTCATAGGGCCCAGGTCTCTGAGGTGTATGTTAATCCAGGGAGAACAGTGGAGTCAAAGAGATGTGCCCAGAGCTGGAGGTTCTTTGTCCTTTTTAGCTATTTCCTCTATGCTCTTGAAGGTGTTCCGTGCTGCTCTCTTCCTCCTGTGCAGCTCAGGTTTTAATTCATTCATTATGTTGACTTCTCGACCTAGGTACACATAACTGCTGCATTCAGAGATGGTTGAGAGTGAATGGAGCATCTGGAACTAGTTCATTTTTCATGAACATTGTTTTGTTGAGATTCAATTGTAGACCTACCTTTTCACATTCTCGGTCGAAGTCAGCCAGCATTTGTGCCGCTTGGCTAATGTTTGGTGCTATTAGAACGATGTCATCAGCGAAGCAGAGGTGGTGTAGTTGCCGACCATCTATCTTCACTCCCATTCCTTCCCATTCTAATTGTCTCACAACTGATTCTCGAGGGTGGCGCTGAAGAGGTTTGATGAAATGGTATCATCCTGCTGAACCCCTCTTTTGACCTCAATGATCACTTCCTTGTAGAATGGTGAGATCCTGGTGGTAAATCCGTAACACAGATCACGAAGGATCTTGATGTATTTGATTTGAATGCCCCGTTTGGCTAGGGGCTTCGATGACTGCTTGAATCTCAACAGAATTGAAGACTTTTTTTAAAATCATTGATTGACTGCAAAGACATAGTGCAGAATATTAATTTCTTTCTTTGTTTCTTCTTTTTTGGGGTCACACTCAGTGATGTTCAGGGGTTACTTCTGGCTTTGCACTCAGGAACTACTTCCGGCAGTGCTCCGTGGATTGATAGGATGCCAGGGATTGAATCTGTGTTTGTCACATGCAATGCAAAAGCCCTACCTGCTGTACTATTGCTCCAGGCCTGAATATTAATTTCTAATGGATGAATTTTACTCAGACTAGATTCTAGTGCACTAAATGCAAAATGAAGCTTATAAGTAGCTTGTGGCTTCTTTTTAAGATCCAGGTGTGCAGCTCATCTGCATATAAATATGACAGCACAGAATCGTGAGGTTGTATTGAGCAGTAAATGAGGCCAGTCTAGCTATATTCCCAGTATTTTCTTCAGAGATCATTTTGGCACAATCCACATGATTTATTCAGGATGACGTTAAGATGTTCACTCCTCACAAGAATAAACACATTGATGATGTTAATAGCAGGCCTTCTGTGCGGAGCACTTCCATTTAAATACAGCAGTGTGTGGCATTTTCTTTGCATTTTGTTTTCAATTCAAACTGTAGATGATAGCTTTCTGCTTGTGCTAAGTCACTTCTTCAGGATTTTACATCTTCAAAGTTTCAAATGTGATCAGGACTCCTAGGTTTCCAAATCGGTAAACTCAACATGATTTGCTCATCTCAACTTTGATGGGGCGGATAGCAAAAAATTAAAGAGATATAAGAGCAATAAAAGGAATCAGAAAGAAGAAAAGGAAAGGAGCCTAGAAGCTTTCAGAAAGCCACAGGAGTCATAAGAACTCTAGGTAAAACAAACCTTCAGAGAAGCAGGTGTGTCTTTTACCATGCACTGAGCATTTAGGATCCACTGGAGTTTGTACTAAAGTTTCAATGAAGAGGTCAGATAAGTCCATACACTCAGATTCTGTCTTCCTGAGGGACTGCAAGCAACTACAGCATGCACCCTTTGAGCTTTTTAGTTCCTGTACACAATACCACTACTGAAGCAACACTTGGCAGTGCTTACAATCACCCTAAATCTGGAGCTAATCTTAGAGCTCAAACTTGGTGTCTTGTATTATATGGGTTTGGGAAACATATGGCATCATCTAGCACCCCCTTTTATGCTTCTTCGTCTCTCTTGATCCTTCCCCAGTATCTAGTGATGATATATTTCTGAGTATTTCCTTTTAAGGATGTCAGGTATTTGGAATCATACAGATTCCTCAATTCAGATTGTCTTCTTTTTAGTAATTACACTTAAGCTTCCACTATGTCTTGTCATGCCTTTATTTCACTTTTCCTTTTCCTTTGCTGAGTAGTATTCCGAATATTCCAGAGAACCTATTCAGCCAGTGAGGATGTTTTGTTGCTTCCAAGTTTGTGCAATACAAATAGAGCTGCTGAAAACATCCATCCATTTCCAGGTCAGACATGGACATTCATCTTGTATTTTTAGGTGAATTCCAAGGAAGGCAACTGCTAGGACTTTTGGTAAGGGTATGAGAAATCACCAAAACTGAATGCCAGAGTGTTTATGCTATCTAACATGGTCACCGTCGACAGGGAGATGTCACTCTGCGCCATACAGACACTCAGCAGCATTTACTCTTGACTGTGCTCCAGATTCTGATTTTCCTAATAGGTCTCAAGTGATAACGTAGTTTTCATTTTACTTTCCTTGATGTCCATGAAACACCTTTTTTGTAGGCTGTGTGCCATCTGTATGTGTTCTTAGAGATCACGTTTGTGAAGATCTGGGACCCATTTTGAAAATATGGGTACTTGATTCAATACTATTGATGTTTCAGTGCTCATTGTAAATTTTATATAGAAGTACACCATCAGATGAATCTACCATAAATATTTTCTTCCTTTGTGTATTTCTTTTCATGTTCCTGTCAGTTTTGCTGTATATAAAACAGCAGCATCCTTGCCCCTTTCCCAACTATCAGTTGACTATATCTATTGAGATTTATTTCTGGTTTCTCTGTCATTTTGCTTTTTTCTTTGTTTATTCTTTTCACAAACACCACACGGTCGTGTTTACCATATGGAAAGACTTGTATTCCTGTTCACAGATGTACAATGCAAATTTATTTATGTGACTTTTTAATTATTATATAAATAATTTTGTAATAATTAAATAATTTAATTCTATTTCAGAAGACTTAAAATCTATTTTATTCTATAAATATGAAAACTATTATTTTATCTTGGGGCAATAAAAAATCACCCAGTTTCTTCCTATAGTGCTCTTGATTCAGAGTTCTTGCCAAATTCTGAAAGGAAAGCCTAGCACAAAAACGTTTTGGTCCAATAATCCAGCTCACAGGAAGTTACTCTTGGGCTCAAACTCTAAGTTTGTCATTTGTTTAGGAACTATCTAATGAAAATATCAGCCTTTTTTCTAATCTTCTGCTATTCTTGAGAAATGTTAGAGGGTCATTAGATCTAACTCAACACGGAGTGGTTGGAGCAACCAACATTCCATTGAGCAATTTCCAAACATGAGCTAGAATCATCATTTTACAGTGGCTCAGGCCTCCTGGCAGGTCCTTCTTTCTCCTGTCCTAGGTAGATTCTGAAGGTCAGGGCAGCAAGGTTTCACAGACATTTCTCCCTCCTGGACTACCTAGAAGAACTATCTCTCTTTGGTCTTGACTTCTCCCAATGTCCCAGTGTTGCAGTGGTGTGTGTGTGTGTGTGTGTGTGTGTGTGTGTGTGTGTGTGTGTGTGTGTGTGTGTGTGTATGCCTGCTGTTGTTTTTGTAAGGTTTTAAATTTGCTTCTTGGGTCACACTTGGCAATGCTCGGGGCTATTCCTGGCTCTGCACTCAGGAATTACTCCTGGCGGTGCTCAGGGGACCATATGTGATACTGTGGACTGAACCCTGGTCCTTCATGGCAAGGCAAATATGTCTACCTGTGTACTATTGTGACAGCTTCATGTGGGGGGTTTTTTTTTTGTGCTTCTGAGCCATAACAGGCTATGCTCAGAGCTTACTCCTGGGTCTAAGTTCATGGATGACTCCTAGAGGGTTCGAGGTCTTATGTGGTACTGAGATCAAGCCCGGGTGGTAGGCTATATGCAAGGCAAGTGCCCTACCTATTGTACTATGGCTCCAGCCTCTTGATGTGGTTTCTTTACAAAATAAAAACCCTACAAATGAAGGAGGCAGGGGGAGATTATCTTAAGAATGCAATGAAGAGCAAACCCTAAGTTTCAGTGATAATCTCTGGTCCCTGCATTGTTATTGTATCTGAAGGAAAATCAAGGTTTTGAAAATTATGGAATTCCATAGAATGATTTAATTGTTACATGCCAGGGTAATTTTGCCTAAACCAACCACCTATGCTAAACTTATAACAAGTGCCCCAACTTAGATATAAAATAATAAATGACACTATTATTATTTAAATCCAGAGAAAGTACAATACATTATGTAGTAGATTCTTTCTGATATTCAAATAGCATTTGAATAGTGGTATGCGGTATTGTGCCTCTTGGTTGTCATAGCAACTGCATCATGAATTTAGAGCATCAGATATTCATTTTTATGAATTTCCTGAGACAAGAATATATATATAATAGCAAGTATATAATGGCTCCTTTATTTTCTTAAATTTTAACGTAGCAGCTATAAATGTATCTTATGTGATAAAATATGTAGTTCAGTAATGGAGTAACTAATTTTCATAGTAAAACTTTCAAGTTGCGCTAATATGCTATTTATTATTGATTATACAATTTTGGAAAACAGATGCTGTTAACAAATATCTCTTAGCTACCATATAGTCACTTCCATCTTCTTCTAAGTATTATCTCTGTGGTCAATATTTGAGGTTTTTTTAATGATGCAGTAATTATGATTTTATATATTTCTATTTTAGCTACACTCATGTCAGATATTAAAATTTTAATATGCCCTTATTTCTAGCTCTCTCTTATGATACCCTTTAAAGTGCTAAGTAACTGGCCTCTACCTGGTCTATACTGGGGCAATAAAAATACTTTATTGTCAATATTTTATTAGGACAAAAAAATGGTAATTTTCCAACCACAGTAAGTGCTCTTATTTTTAACTTACAGCACACCAATTGTTTGTTGGCATGTAAATGAGGTGATAAAGCTTTTCGTAAAATGCAGTAATATGGATTTGAAGTTTGAAAAAAGGAAATGAACAATTTCAAAATTTGAAGAAATGTTTCTAGTGTACAGCGAAAGGATACCATTTTTGGTGGTGCATGCTTACCAAAGCTGGATAGATGTTGGCAGAAACTATTTCCAAAATTATTTTTATTTGATGCACTCTTATGACCACTAACTCTGGGAATCTCTTTATTTTCACCTGAAAGTTCTAGCAATTGTTTGCCTTGTAACTGTACCTACCAAGAAAACCAGGGAGAACTTGATACATTTTTTAAAATAGTACTGTTAAAATAATGTTTTAATTAGTAAAGAGTAATTAATGAGTAGACCCATTCCATAGTCTACGCACCTCAGTAAGTATTTTATCGGGAGACACTGTAATGATTTTCATGTAAGGAATCAGAATATAAATTTTGCACATTCAAATTGACCTTATCTGGAGTAAGCTTCTATGAATATTTCAAGCATAAGCAAGGCTGATTTTCCCTTCACTGAAGAAATAGGTAATGCACACAGCAAGTGACAACGTGCAGCCTTATGTTAATGGAGTTAGGCCTCTTTTCCGGTTGTGACTGCAAGCAGCTAGGGAATGAACCATTTAGGCTGCAATGATTGGTTTTGTTGCCCTTCTGATTTTGCTGAACTCACTATTTTAAAAAAATCTGAATCAATAAGCTATTCAGGCAATTGTGCAGATATGACTTTTTATTCCTAAGTCGATTTGACATATGGTGGATTTTAGCATGAATCTAATCAGGGAAGAGGCACATTTCTAAGCAGTGAGCTCCAGGCTAAGATTTCTTTTGCAAGTCAGTCCAGAAATCCACATATTAAAATGACTTTTCTTTAACAAGGGGACGAAAATCATGTGCTGAAAGGTACCTTCTAAAGTGAACACTTCTAAGACAAAGATTCTAAAATTGATATAGGTGGGGATGTAGGTGGAACCGAGGGCTGGGTTGTGAGGGGAAGAAGAGAGATGGTCACTTTCACCTGATCAGCCTCCGCTGTCCTGGGACCCACTGGGAAATCTCAGCCTCACCCAGGCCTTGCGGGTTCTTGTCTTTGCGCCTCTGATGAAGAAATTCAGGAGGAGACAAGTAGTGAAGAAAAACTGTATTTGATTTGGAGGCTTTTAGAAAGGGGATGGAGGAGAGACACCAGGGGTGGGGGAAGAGAGACAGACAGACAGAAACAGAGACAGAGGCAGAGACAGAGGCAGAGACCGAGAGAGAGACTGAGAGAGAGACTGAGAGAGAGACTGAGAGAGAGACTGAGAGAGAGGCTGAGAGAGAGACCGAGAGAGAGAGACCGAGAGAGAGACCAAGAGAGAGACCGAGAGAGCACACCTCAAGGGGGAGAAGCAATGACGCATGTGCTCAGTCACGTGGGCTCAAGCAGCACATGGACTCAGGAGTATGTGCTTGCCCTTCCTATGTGCAAGGTGGCTTTTATAGGGTTTTTCTCAAGCTGCCTGCATTAGGGGCTTCAGCCTAGTTGCTAAGGTGTTAAGGTGGTAGTTTGGGGGAGTGTTGGATGGTCTTGTTTGAATTGTCTTTCCTGTTCTTTTGTTCCTGTAGGAGTTTCTTTTTGTGAGGGGTTCAGCTGCCTCAGGGTTCATGCCCAGGTGAAGCCCTAGAGCCAGTGCTGATGGCCTTAGGGCTCAGTGGCTTTATCACTCCTTAGGAGTTCTTTGCCATGGAACCCACTCCATACCTGCCTACCGCAAAGTCAACCCAATACTAAGCTTTCTGGTGTCTTTGGGTTTTTTTTTTCTTTCTCATTCTGGGTCACACACAGTGAGGCTTGGGGATTACTCCTGACCCAGTAACTACTTCTGGCAGTGCATGAAGGACCATATGGAGTGCCAAGGATTGAACCCAGGCATGCAGCCAAATGCCCTACTGTCTCTCTTGCTCCGGAGCTTCTGCTGTCTCTCTCGCTCCGGAGCTTCTGGATTTGAAACCATGGCTCTAAAACTCTTGCAATTCGTTTTCATTTGATTTCTTAAATAATAATAAAATTATATTTTTTGTCTTGAGAAGACTTGTAGGGCATGTGCTTTACAGATGTGAGGCCCTAATTTCAATCCGAGGGACCACACCCCACCCCACCTGCACCCCTTATCCCCAGTGTGACTCCCACAACTAACAATGAGTAATAATGATCAATATTTTGTATTAAAGCATTGTGTTTTAATGAGGACATTAGATGCCATGTCTTATGGAGAGAGCAGAAAGCCATGATCAGTGTATTTAAAAAGTTCCACCACTTGCCTGATGTTAGACTAAAGATTGTCTGTGTTGACATTTTTATAATTTAGAAAACTGTTGGAAGAGAAAAATAAATGAGGTAAACACCTGCCATCCCAGCTAGTTCAAAACAGGCTGCCAAGACTGAGTTCCTTCCCTCTCTCCTACCTACAAGGGTCCCCTCAGCGAGGTTTTCCTGTCCTGATGTCCAGATCCTGCTGGGAGTAGGAATAGGAGACAGTGCAAGCTGAGGAATGTATAGAATAGAGGTTACCGTTTCTGGATCAATTTTTTGAGTAGATCATAAATATAGCAAAGAAACACATGTAATGAGAGTATTTAGAACATCTGCACAAACAAAATAACCATCTCAGTAAACAGAAGATTGGGAATGTGATTTTCTTTCCTGAAGATATTTGGATTGCATTGCTACCCTTTGATTTATGTAATTTTATCATTATGCTACAACTGCTTTCATTCTGAATTATTCATTCAACATAAGCTAAACAATAAAGTCAATGCCTTTCTTCAGCTAAAATTTCTCTGACATTAAGAAAGCTGTTTCAATGAACTAGGGAGCTTTTTGTCCTCTATTTTATGGTCTGAATGGACATTGCTCTGGACAAACCACATTGTGAGGTAATTTATCACAGATTTAAGAAAAACTCCCCATACTAATAGAATATAATTGTTTTTGAGCCGTGTCCTTGAATGGCCACTAATTTCTTTTCTTGGCTCTCTGCTTGTCTGGAGAGAGTTTCATTGCAAGGTCTGAAATGAAAATAACAACACAGATACTGGCTCCTGCTGCTAACGGTATTCCAGATGGCTCCATGCGTTTGGGATGTATGGGCACTCAGGAGGAATTTTCTCAGGGGGCAGATAAGGAATCATATCTGGTTAGTATCATATATTGGGTCGTCATCTTTGAGCCCATATTATATGTGTTATACTACACATATAATACGGTATAGTGTATACAAGTATACACTGCATTCATACCTGACACAAAGCAACTTCTCCCTTTGCTGATCGCAAAGTCTTAGACTAACAAACATAGAATCAGTTCCAAAAATCTTTTTTAGCTTGATTGACATAAAAAATTTTAAATTAGGGCATACAATGTTTTATTTTATGTTAGTATGTATATATGTATGTATGTATATATGTATGAATGTATGAATGTAAATATTCCTAGGCTCTCTGGAAATGCCACGAATGTGGCTGAGTGTAAGGCACTTACTTCCCTATGTGTGACCCTATAGGTTAATCTCTCTAAAAAGAAAAAATAATGAATGCAGAGAATCAGGGTAGACCACTGGAAATGCCCCTAGCCCACTTCCCAGTGCTCCAGAATGCCAAACATGTGACACTGATTTTTACAAGAAAACAAAGGATTTTCTTGCAGGTTGTAACATAAGGAATGTAGGCTCTGTTCTCCTAAACGCTCCTTTATTTCAGAAAATAAAACACAAATAGAAAGAGGGTTAGGAACTTTATGTCTTTTCTATTTCTTGTAAAAAACAAGAACTGGGAGTTTGCTTTGTGCTAACCAGATGGGTCAGAGGCGGCACATACTCTGGCCGTGGGCTGCTGCGGCTTTCTTGCATTTCTTTCTAAAACAAAACCTGAAACCTTTGTTAGTCTGCAGCTTGCCTTGATGCAAAAGGCAAGCAGAAACTAAGTAGGAGCTGCCCGTTTCTGCTTATTCTCCTTGCGAAACAGTCAGAACTTACTTAGCAACTCTGGAAATCAGTCCCTGCAAATGGAGCGCAGAGTCTTTCTCTCCTGCCGAGAGTCCATCACTGTCCAGTTGCCTGGCCCCTTTAGGCCAGGTCTGGCCGCCTGCTCCTGACATGTCCCATTAGGGCCACAGCTTCAAGGGCACACTTCTAGGACAAAACGGAGTGTCTGGGGCAGGATTCAGGACACACGCAGGCCGAGCTCAGTCCTGGAGTTAGCTGAGGACTCCCCTGATTATTATGGTGGTGATTGTCTGTTCTCCGAGATACAGGCGAGACCGTCTATTGTGTCTCTCCAGGGAACCTGCGCTCCCTTTCTGTAAGAGAAGGGTCTCCAGGGCTTTCCAACAAGGAAAGCTGGTCAGCCAAAGTCTGTCTTGCAGCTGACCTCATTCAGAGGCCACAGAGTGTTTATTCTTTCAGGGCACGTGGGTTGGAGCAGTTAAAGGAACCCCAGGCCCCAGGGAAGAGGAAAGAAAACAGCTCCTGTAGAGAAATTGCAGGTTCCGAAATAGGATTCCTACCCGTGTTTTGCTGCGAATCTTAGAAAGTGCCACCTAACATACTTTTCTAGATAGTTTAGTTTACCCCAAAATAAGAGACATACATGTTTATGTGTGTATAACTACAAACAATGGTGGCTTAGTATATTAAAATTTTATTAAATTTTTCTGAATAAGTGTGTCCTTAAGGTCATAGACAATATATATTAGGTCAGAGCTACTCAGTGGAATTTGTATTGTCTGTATCTAATGAAAAACTATTCAACTATGCACAGGACTATAGAGTCTTAATTTTATTTTCGGTTGAACTTTTAAGAATGATTTTTATTAAAAATGCCAAATGTTACAACGATTCCATTATTATGAGCTATTTCATAAGTTACCAAAACAAAAACATGGATTGCATCAAAACAAACAGGATACACGTTCTGCTCACCTTGTTGCCTTATCTTTCTAAATTAACTGGACAAAATATGGAAAATCAATATATTTCATCTTTAAATAGCAGGAAGTCCACATAGAGAAATTGAAACTGAATTTCATTTCAGTCATACTCTAGCAAATCAAGCTTCTGTTTTAGAGGAGTCCTCTGCTTTGGGAACATTCGTCATCTGTAATTCCCTAACACGAATTCATAGCACACATTCACAACACAAATGCACCAAAAATTATTCCATCTGTGGATTTTGAAAGTGGAAATTAAGGTAAATATTGTGGGTAAGGTAACTATTGATCCTAACGATGATTATAGGTCAACATGTCTGTTTGGATAAGTAACAGAAACCATATGAAGGGGTGAAAGGCAAAGGCTCGTTATCTGATTCACAGTAATGCTGGGCCTGGCAGATTCAAAATAAAGATCACAAGCTCTTCAAGTATCTCCTCGGTTTCCCTTTCTCTTATTCTCACAGTGCGGGGAGGACTCTGGCTATAGCAGACATTGTTTAAAAAAAGGAAAATGTCCAAAGCAAAGGGAACCAAGTTCTTGTTTTTTGGTCAAAGGTGGAGCAAAGCCTCTCTGTACCATTCCAAGATTAAGTGCATTTCTCTCTTACCCTGGCACTGTGTTTACAGTTGCTTCACATGCCTGTACTGAAACAGTCAGAGGAGAAGGAAATTAAATTACTATGCTTGGCTTAGTCTAATCAACCTTTTGTTGCCTAGGGCTGGGTAGAAATCACAATTAACATGACCACCCAAAACGTGAACAAACCATGGGTTCAATTAGCACAGCAGATGCAGGAAAGAAGGTTACCACATAGACCAGACGGAGCCTCTCAAATTTTAATGGTGACACAGTCACCTGAGGATCTTGTTAAAATGCAGATTCTGATTTGATTCTGCTCCCAGGTGATGCTGACCCCACTGTTTGTGGTGCAGGCTTTAAAGAGATGGGACACAAACTCTAGACTGCATTGCCCAGGTATTAATATATAACACTATCTGTCTTTTGTTTTACTAGTCATATACACAAAGGATGTGAAACCTTGGTGCTGATTTGAGAAAAAGAAAACAGTGTTTCTTTGAGGAAAATGGATCAAGCCAATGGATATTTCAACATATAATATTATTTTATAAATAAGTAAGATTTGCTTTAATCTTCACAGGCATATATATTTACTGACCCATGCAATATGATGATATGAATAACACAGTACAGAAATTAGAAATATTAAACTTGAAGGTCATATTAAGACTTTTTATGGTATGCATTAAGAATAAGACATGAGGAAGTCAATTTTTGTATGCATACCACATGTTTTGTAGAAATTATGGTATCTTTCAAACATATAATATATATTGAATCCTTATGTTTTTTTTCCAACTTTAAAGTTGACTACTGTAAACTTAAGTTAAAATAAAAATACTTCCGACTGAATGGGAAACTATTTGCAAACAACACATCAGATAATGATTTATTTAATTAAACATTTTATTTTATTTTTTAAGTATTTTATTATACCACCGTGAGATATACAAATAAAAAGATATACAATTAAAAAGTTCATGTTTGGATTTTGGTCATACAGTGTTTCAGCACCCGTCCCTCCACCAGTGCCTATCTCCCACCACCAACATCCCCGGTTCCCTCCCCTTCCCCAGCCCTGCTCCATGGCAGGTTCTTTATTTCTTTCCCTTTCTCTCTCTTTCTCTTTTTACTTTCCTTCCAGACTATGGATTACAGAACATACATTAAAAGGTTGTCATGTGTATCCTTTTGCCTCTATTTAATGCTCAGTTCTAGGTTGGCATTAGTACCCTCGACTATTATGATAATGATTTATTTAAAGGCTTCAATAAGCATAACAAAAATCCAGTAATCCATCTGAATATAGAGCTGGAATGATAGTGCAGGAGTAAAGCATTTATCATGATGTGGCTTACCTTGGTTCCATCCCCAGAACCACAATGATTATGTGTTACCCCGTAGTCCATAATCCGGTGTTACCCCCTTAGAACAGAGCCAGAAATAAGCCCTAAGCACTAGTTGGTATGACCCAAAATCCAAAAGTAAAGACAGAGATGAATACACACTTTCCCCAAAGAAGACACACAATGGTTAGTAACATATGAAAAGTATCACTTATTGGGAAATGCAAATGAAAACATGGAATCAACCAAATGTCCAACTATGGTTGAAGATCAAGAAGCAATAGGGCAGTGGGTAGTGCTTGCCTGGCATGTGTCCAAACCAGGTTCAATTTCCAGCACCCCATAGGGCTCCTGAACTCTGGCCAGGAGTGACCTCTGAGCTCAGAGCCAGTAGTAAGCTATGAGCACAACAGGGTGTGGCCCAAAAAACAAATAAAAGGAAGTGTGGCATATTTACACAGTAGAGAATCATTCAACTGCAAGAATGAATGAAATCCTGCAGTTGGCTGCAATGTGGTTGGAGGGTATCATGTTGAGTGAAGATTCAAAGGAGGACAGATACTCGGTTATCACACTCATCGTGGATTATAGAAAATATAAACAAGATGGTACTGAGCAATGACAAACCCTGGGCGTTGAATAAAATCAAACAAATCTCTTGATCACTTGATCACTTGAATCCCGTTATTCATCTGTTTGCTTGAGTGGGTGCCAGTAACATTTCCATTTGACCCTATCATGTCCCAATGTAGCCCAATGGCATCTGGTTCATAAATATGAGAGCCTCAAATCAAACAAACAATTAGCAAATAGCAGTAAGGGAAGGTGGGGGGAGAATTGCAAACACTTAGTGGTAGAGGGTACTGGGAACTTTGGTGGTGCTTCAGGTGGCAATATTGTATTTCTATACAAGCTTCAACACTATTATAACTATGTAAACTATAGTAAACAAACAAAATTAAACTTAAAATCATGCATTTTAAATGAAACTTGAAATAGAAAAGTTTAGAAAAATAAATACCAAAAGTGAAAGAAGCAAAACAAAAAAAAAAATACCCTGACAGTACCCTCATATTGGTTTTACTAAACCCTCATATTGGTTTTATAAAATGGTGTTTTTCAAGTCCATTTTCAAGTCTGGCCCAGGCATGCTGATCCAGAGACTCACAGACATGGTACAGAGCTGCTACCGGCTCTCTCTGTGCCCAGCCGCTCACGAGGCTCCTGGGAGGGATGGTAATTTCTAGCCCTGGCCCGCCACCCCAGCAGAGCCTCGCAACAAGCCAGACCACCCCCTACTCCATGAGGGCTGCCATTTTCCACATCTGGACTTCCCTCTCATCAGAGCTCCACCCAGCATAAGAGCCTATTACAGCCCTGCTTGCATGGCCATTTGTGGCCCGCGCGGTTCATCAATAAATGCTCAATTTAGAGGTGACTACAAGAGTATGCCACCTACACAGCAAAGCCTGGCAAGCCTCCCATGTCATTTTATATGCCAAATACCAGTAACAATTACAGACCTCATTCCCATGACCTGATGGAATGGTTTGAGGTTCTTTATGTTCCTGGAGCAAGCAGATGCCCTTGGGCTCTCTTAGCATGAGACAGGACATATAGAGATGTTACTGGTGCCCGCTCGAAGCAAATCGATGATGAACGGGGAGGACAGTGATAGACAGACAATGATAAAATGGTGTTTTCATTTCCTAAAACTTGTAAATTATGACCATAATATGTTTAACTAATAGCTCCATGGTTGCTTCATAGACATTTCCAGGTCCAGGCTATACCCTGTGATGCTCAGAGCCTATACCTTACACAGTGCTCCGGATCACTCTTGATGATTTCAAGAGCCATATGGGGTGAACTGGACTGAACACAGGCTGGCCCCATAGACAAGCAATACCCACTGCATTATCTCTTTGGACCTTTATAGATATTTATTGATTGTTTTTACCCTATTCACCACCAGAAATGAGGGACTCACTGTAGTAATTAGTAATTGCATTACCATCATATATCAAAGGGTGATTTCTTCCAAGAAAAATGATTTGAATGTATATACCTAGCAACCAATAATATCCAGGATCAAAAGACTTATAATACCCTGCAGTTTTTAGAAGCTCCACAGAAGTATTACTTAGGGTCCAAGTTCTCAGAAACAACATATGTACAAGGTTGTCGTGGAAAACAGCTCAGAGCCTCTTCACTCCCTCTAGGCCTGCCCGGCGTGGCAGGGCATCCTCACCAAGGTGGAATCCCTCCTCTAGAATTGTTTCTGTTTGTTTTGTCTTGGTACCACATTGAACTGTGCTTATTTCTCAGTTCTTTGACTTAACACGATACCCTCCAATTCACGTTGCAGCAAATCACATGATTTAATTCCTTCTTGCCACAGCATATTTACACAATGGTGTATTGTGTAAATATATTACACCTTTTTTGTTTGTTTTGTTTGGAGCCATGCCCAGTGGTACTCTGGACTTACACCTGCTCTGTACTCAGAGATCACTCCTGGTAGTCTTGGTGGAACCTATGGGGTGCTGTATGCAGAGCTCCAGTTGGTCATGTGCAAGGTGAGCATCCATTCCCATGCATGCTGTCCATCTTGTTACAACTCCCCAATGGAAGCTCAAGGAAGACAATCTAGGGAAATACAGCTCTTGAAGATTCTTGATTGTGTGGATACTTTGTTCCTTAAAGAAATATTCTTGTTTCTTTTTAAAGAAATGGTGAATAGAACTCATGTATATTGTTTTCTATGGTGCTTACTTCCTATAAAGTGCCTTGCATATGGTTGTTGTTCACATAGTATTAAATGAATAAATCTTCTTATTCAGGTAATACAGAATTGCCTATCTATTTAATCAACTATAATTTGAAAACAGTTTCCTCGGGTAAAGAATTTGATAGCGACAGTGATGAGCTATCAATAATTAGCATAGTGCTTAACAGATGATACCAAATATTATAACAACCTTTTAAAATGGTTTTATAGAGTCTTCTTTGAATAGAATATGGCTATGTTATTCAAAAAATTCTTTTTTGGTGCCTCAGTAATTGTATGTAAATATGCAAAGGCCTTCAGTTGAAACCTTCAAAAAATATTTGTGCTGATTAACAGGAATTTTGGAACAATCTTTGCAAATCCAGCTTTGGAAATTTTTACTATGCTCCACTTAGATGCTTTTCAACATAGTCATGCTGTGGCTCACCCAGCACAGCCGTTCACATTTGTCTACTGGGAAGTCCAGAGACAGCATGAAGCAGAATAATGCTTTTTCATTATCATGATGCATGTTCCCAAAGTGTAAATTCCTAAACGAAGACTCGGCACCCAAATATAAATCTTCTTAACAATCTCATATTTCATGATAATTCTGTAATACTAAATAATTATTATAAAAGGGAAAGCAAAACTTTATATCCTGTAATGAACTATAAATATATTGACCAACCTCATTTGCGTAGTACAATATTCTTACATTTTTCTCCTTTCATACTGTCCTTGGCGTAATGAATTCCTCCCCATTATGTTACTAAATAGCATTAGATTCAATGTGGACTGCAAGAAAATAATAAACAGCTTTGTTGAACCCACAGTCACTGATTATGAAGTCTCCTCACTGGTTAATAATGAATATTGACAAATATGGCCAAATGTCTTGCTACTGAACAAACTTTATAGTCTTCCTTTCAAAACGCAACAAAGCTCTGATGGAAAGACGTCTGGCTTCTCACTTGGGTTTGTGGGCATGTGCATGAGAATGGAAAGGAAGCGAGTGTCTCCTCGATGAGCCATTTAGGAGCAGATGGGGCTTCTCCACAGCTTCTGGCTTCCCTTCTGGAACAGAAGATGGTCTGTAAGCCTTAGAGGACTGAGCCATCAGATTTGAGGGTCTTCTGTTTCTGAGTCTGTCTGTGGGAACACTGAGAAAACTGTCCAGGAGCATCTGGCTATTTCCTCAGTGAAAAATAAACAAATGTGGGAACCCACTACCTTTTGGAGATTGATTTTTCCCAGTGGTTAGATTTAAATGGATAAAAACCACTTGTATAGCTCAACATGTTGCATAACTAATTAAATATGTAAACCAATGATAAAAACAAACTCAGTCTAACATAATAAGAGATACTAATAACGTGACTATACAATTTTGTTTTTAAAAAATGCACAATTAGTAAATAATATAAGATGTCATAAATATATATTATGAGGCAGGAACTAGTCTTTCATTTAAATGTTAGAATGGTGCTGTGAATTAGTCATTATTATTCTCCATTGTACAAGTGTAAAATAGAAGCATGAGAAAGGTTATTATCTCAAAATCACAGACTGACTAAGTGCTCGAACTTGGAATTGAATGGGAGGTTTTCTCTAACCAAGACTGATTTAGCCTTAATATAGTCTACTGTCTTCTAAAATAGTTCTTTGAGAATTTGTCTCATTTAGTTTTTTCCCTTTACCACTATTTCTTGACAGTAGCATATAGGGGATGTTACATCATTCTGGTCAAATATCCATTCTATATATCTTTGTGGTCAATAATAACCCTCACTGCGTTTCTGTAACATGCAACTATCATTTTAAACAGATTTGATATTATATAATAGAAGAAACAATTCCAGAGAGATGTTATATTTTAAATTACAAGGGAGAATATGTCATATAATATATCAAATGCTATTTATACACTTAATTCTTATAAAAATTAAAAAGAAAAAGTAATATTTATATTGTGTATATATGGGATATGTTGGAAAACACATGAAATCTTTTGACTAGTTTTCTGCCTTGGGATATAAGAGAAAGGGGCTTATATTTTACAGTAGGCCTTAAGCAACCTTTCCCATTTTATATTAAATTGAGAAAAGAAAAGAAAATGCACATATTCTCAGGAATGTATCCACATTAATTACTCAAGTTGTTACAACAAAATTTCTTTTGAAATATTTTATTTTGTTCATTCATTTACATAGATTTTTTATACAAAAATTTTAATCTACTTTCAAAATTTTAAAATTATATATTTATAGTTCTTTCTGCTCTTATCCTCATAAATAGAAAAATAAAATCACACTCTAATTTTCATTTCTCTCTTTATCTTTTATAACATCAAAAATGTTCTATTGTATGACCTCAGTACATGAATGGTCAGATAAAAAATTACTTGAAATTAGAAATTATCTTGCACTTACCTGTTTCACAAGGTCTACTGGACTAGAGAAACCCAATACATTGTCTCCTTTCAGTGGAGTAAACCATTGTGATATGTGAAAGAATGTCATTCAGCTTATCCAACCACAGTTGATAGCTCAGACTTCTATACCTTATCTCTCTCTCTCAAATCATCCATTATCATCCTTTCTTTAAACATCGGCTATCTTACTTGTTTTACACATAAGACATAAGCAATCTTTTCTTCACGATTGTTGGAGAGATATGGGATTTTTCATCTAACTGGTACAAAACAAAATAATGATACAAAACAAATAATAATATACAATGGATTGATATACAAGATGAAATGGTTCCACCTGTCTTTTTGTGATTAGAAAATGATTGTGTTTCAATAATCTGTTTCCATCTTCCAACTTCTAAAAAGTTTGTCTTTTTCCATGGTTATTAAGCAGGGCCTTTTGAGCATATAAGTGCAACAATGAAATTTAATATGTACTTATGAACTAGAGTACTTTGGTCTGTTTATAAACTAACTGCATAAAATCTCAAATACATTGCTTTTTAGAGTTATTTAATAGATTAATTTCCACTTTCTATATACCAATTTGTATATTTACTCAAATTCTACCTCTTTCAAAATTTGAATTCTACTGCTAGACCTAAAAGTCACAGAATAAGTGCTATTTTTTATGTATACTATATATATATATATATAGATACTATTTAGAAAATGAGGACTATATATATCTATGTTTAGACATATATATCTGTATATAGTGATCAAGGTAATCATAGTTGTTTTAAAATAATAGTTAATGGTAACATTGTTTTTGAGCAATGAGTAGCAAAGTAGGAAGTGCAATCTATTGGCAAGGTTTCATTTTCATTAGGAATACCCATTAAGCAGCTTATTTCCATTAATTTTATGTCAATTCAGAAACCAGGAAAACATAAATAACAATAATATGTAAATAGAGATTTTGAACACGTCTTTATATGGAAATAATTAAGATGTATAGGCTTAAAGTCATTCTATAGCTTTTTATTATGATAGGTTTCAAAACACTAAGATGTTGTCCATAACTTGAGTGATGGTGCAATAAAGAGTGAAGGCTGGTGACTTAGGTCATAGCTTAGAAATTTGTTAATGATAATGGATGAGAAACTGTGGTGAAAACAACCTTCCAGATGAAATTACTGAGATGTGAAAAACACTGCAAGAACTCCATAGAGCAGGGCCTTGGGTGATAAATCTTCCTCCTCCTCCCAGATGGCTGTGCTGTCCACTAGAAAATACGTGGGTAGATTTATATGCATTCCTTCTATGCAGAGTTTATATAACTTTAGCTGGATGACCTGGCCACATGGTTAATCTGGAACAGTCTTCTGCTTATTGTTCTTCACACTTAGTCTAGAGGTACCAATAGTCTAAGCTCATTTTAAGGAAAATTAAACAACAGAAATATATGTATGGATTTTATATAATCAAGGAGAGTAGAGGATAAATTCTCAAGCAAGCGCTGTCTCAAATTTTCATTAGGCAGTTGAAAAATTAGCACTCTTTCCTCTCACACTGGAAAAGCAGTGGAAATATAGTATAAATCTGGTAATGCTTCTTGAAATATTTAATGTGAAGTATGTAAAAAGCAGAATGTTCTCTTTCAAGATTTCCATCTCTCCTCCCTTCCTCCCTTCCTCTCTTCCTCTTTCTTTCTTTCTTTCTTTCTTTCTTTCTTTCTTTCTTTCTTTCTTTCTTTCTTTCTTTCTTTCTTTCTTTCTTTCTTTCTTTCTTTCTTTCTTTCTTTCTTTCTTTCTTTCTTTCTTTCTTTCTTTCTGTCTTTCTGTCTTTCTGTCTTTCTGTCTTTCTGTCTTTCTGTCTTTCTGTCTTTCTGTCTTTCTGTCTTTCTTTCTGTCTTTCTTTCTGTCTGTCTTTCTGTCTGTCTTTCTGTCTGTCTTTCTGTCAGTCTTTCTGTCTGTCTTTCTGTCTGTCTTTCTGTCTGTCTTTCTTTCTGTCTTTCTTTCTGTCTTTCTTTCCTTTCCCTTTCCCTTTCCCTTTACCTTTCCTTCTCTCTCTCATGTTTGAGCCACACCCAGCTGTCCTCCAAACTTAGTCCTAACTCTGACTTCCAGGGCCACTCCTGGTGGGCTAAGGCACAATGAGGATTGAACCTGGGTCGGCCACAGCAAAGCAAGTGCGCTATACACTCTGTTATATCTCTGGTCCCTCTTCCAAGATTCTTGATATTAAAGCAGGTAAAAATAATGTCACTGAATCTGATTGCATTATTAAGAGTGTGGATAGAATAGAGAATCATTTAAAATTATGTGCCTGAATTTATAATATACCAAATTGTTACCAAAATCCCTCAGTTTGGGAGGATAGTATTTGGTTTATTCTTCTTAATTTTTGTAATTTTAAATATTTTATTATAAATACAATATATGGTCAGCTCTAGAAATTGTAATGGCTAGGCAACTTTTGGACTATGTACAGTGTTTTATAAATTGTGTGTGCATGTGTATTTTTCATAATATGCTCTTTGGAGTCAGAATTATGTAATATGAAATTCTGGTTGTTAAGTATTAAATTCATTTTAGAATATGTATTATATATTATATATTTAGATTATATAAGTATATATACATATATATGTAGCTAATTTTTAAAAGTCCCCTTTGTATTCCATTCCTAACACTCTATATGTTATTCTGAGTCCAGCAGATGTGATCCCTGAGTACAAAGCCAGGGCTATACCTTGAGCACATCCCAGTGTGGTCTAAAAAGTGAGAGAAAGGGAAAAAGAAAAAGTAAAAAGGAAAATGCTTACCACTTCCCTATCATGGCAGTTATACGTTGCCAAACATAATCTGGAGTAATGGAGGTCTTAGTGGTAGCTGGGTCAATATCAATGATTGAGCCCAAGCATGCCATGTTTGTGTCGAGAATGTATCTGCCCTGCCTCTCTAGTGTCTGAACTAGCTTCATAACAGTCCACATCATAACAGTGAAGTGTGGCCCCTTCACTGCTGTCTGGACAGTGAGTTATTCCCACTGGCCTGTGCTCTGAATTCAAAGGCATATTGCCAAAGGACACAGAAAATCTTGGGAGTTTTCACAGTTAGATGTAAGAAGCACCCACTAGGCTCCATCTCCCTGGATTCCATCTGAAGCTGTCTCCTCTTGGACACCAACACCATTGCCAGTCGTCAGGATGTTATAGTGAAAATCTTTTTTTTTTTTTTTTTTTTTTGCTTTTTGGGTCACACCCAGCGATGCTCAGGGGTTACTCCTGGCTCTGCACTCAGGAATTACTCCTGGTGGTGCTCGGGGACCATATGGGATGCCGGGGATCAAACCCGGGCTGGCGTAGGCCAGACACATGCAAGGCAAACGCCCTACTCACTGGACTATATATCGCCTCCGGCCCTATAGTGAAAATCTTAGTTAATGTTTTCATTTCCTACCATATAATAACCAAAACAAAAATGGAAATTTTCACTCATGACACCTTTGCTAAATATAATTCCACTGCTCTGTTGCTTATATTTCTGGGCTGATGGTTGGTCGGGATTGAAAATTGCATTGTTTGGAATATGTGAGCAGTAGGGTAAAATACTGTGTGAAGATGGAAATCAATAAACTAACAGTGTAGAAAATTACTCACCAAACTTGCCTGTTAATATCTTGTTCGGGCACTTAGAGCATACGCTTCTCTGGAGTATAAATTCGTTAAGGACAGTATCATGGAAATAAATGGATCAGTTAGTTGCATTGCATGCAATCTATCCCAGTTTGATCCTAGTGTTGAGATATCACTGTATCACTGTCTTCCCATTGTTCATCGATTTGCTCGAGTGGGCACTAGTAACATCTCCATTAGTCCTGTCACAAGCAAGTGCAACCCAACCCAAGGGCATCTACTTGCTACAGGGACAGGAGGAGCCCGAAACCATTCTTCAGGTTATGGAAGTCTTTGGCATAAAAAGTAAATAAAACACGGTAGCTTGCCAGGCTTTACCGTGTAGGTGGTATAGTCTCAGTAGAAGGCTCTCAATCCGAGCATTTACTGATGAAACTTAAAGGGGAAGATCAGGTTTTCTCTTGGATGGAGCTCTGAGGAACTATAGAGTCTGGATGTTGAGAATGACTAACTGCATGATGTGTGGTTTGCTCTGGCTTCTTGCCAGGCTTACTGGTATCAGTTAAAACATGTCTATAACTGTTTACTATGTATAAATGTGAAAGAAATTGGGAAGAACCTTATGCAAAATTCAGTATCCTATAAAAAATATCGTGAGGTCCGGTCATATATGTGGTCCCTGAAGTCCCAATAGGAACGATCTATGAGCACAGAGCTGGAGTGAAACCCGAGCACTGCCATGTGTGTTGTCCCCAAACTGAAAGCTCCCAAATTAAAAAATAATGAGTAGCAAAACTAGAAATTATTGTAACAATGGATATCTTACTAGTTCTACAATGCTTGGAAAGGATTGAGTGTCATCAAAATAACTGTTGCAATATCAAGGACTACCTAGCATAAATGCCAACATGATGAGTAATGCTGAGTATCAGCCCAGGAAGAAATGAATACCTTTTCTCATGGAAATATTTCATAAAATGTATCTTATAATATGATCACTTGATCACTTGAATCCCGTTATTCATTGATTTGCTCGAGCGGGCGCCAGTAACATTTCCATTGTACCCTATCACATGCCAGTGTAGGCCAATGGCATCTAGTTGACTCAGGAATATGAAGAGCCTCAAACCATTCCTTCAGGGTCTTGACAAAGAAGTCTGACCATCTTGTAGGTGGGCGACCATGTGATCTTTTGACATTCCATGGGATCCAGTCGGTAATGGCTGTAGTCCAGCAGTCGTCTCCAAATCGCATTACATGTTCAGCCCATCTGATTTTCGATGCCTTGGCAACGAGACAGCGTCCCTGATTCTGGAACAGTGACAGAGGTCGAGCCCGGATTCCTTATCTCACTTGAATGAGGCATGATATTCCAAGCATAGCTCTTTCGATTCCTCTCTGGGAGACCCGAATAGCATTCTTATCCTGCTTTCGTAGGCCCCAGGTCTCTGAGGCGTATGTTAATGCAGGGAGAATGGTGGAGTCAAAGAGATGTGACTGGAGCTGGAGGTTCTTTGTCCTTTTATCTATTTCTTTGATGCCTTTAAAGGCATTCCATACTGCACTCTTCCTCCTGCCCAGCTTAGGATTTAGGTCGTTCATCATGTTGACTTCTTGACCTAGGTGCACATAACTGCTGCATTCAGAGATGTTTGTTCCATTGAGAGTTAATGGGGCCTCTGGAACTATTTCATTTTTCATGACATTTTATTCAATGACAGTATGGCGTTTTGAAACTTACAGAAGGGTTGTGCAATGCACTGTTACAATTAATGCATCATAAAAGCCTAGAAAAGATCTACAGTGTTCAGAAGAAATGCATTTGGTTGATCTTATTTTTCATGAGAACTGCTCTACCTTTGAATCTGGGAAACCTAATTCACAGAATTAGAGTTCAGAGGTAAAGTAGAAGTCACTCACAACCAACTCTATAACAGCTAGGAATCAATAGAGGGGAAACAAATTAAGGGTCACTTGGGAAATTGGCAAATAAGGGAACTGGGAAAAGAACAAAATAGCATCAGTAAATTCTAAATAAAATGGTTTATCTTGGTATGTTTACCTATTATGTTGAACTAAGCAAAAGAGCATGCCAGACAAATTATACACACTTCACTTCAGTTATTTGTTTTGCTTATTAAGCCAATAACACTGTTTTAGCAAACATCTACTGAATACTGCAATTCTTTATAAGATAGCAGTTTCCAATATTTAGCATGTTCTTTTAACTTTACACCTCAATAGGCATGCTTTATTTCCTTGCTGAATCAAAATCTTAGAAGGCTATCTCTGAAAGAAATTAGTTTTGCAAAGGCAGTACACATTTGATAAGTATAAATACTGTTTCACTCAGGTCTTACTTGAACACAACAGACATCACAATTACTAGTTTAAGCTTAAAGTTATTATCGCATATCAGCCTTTTCACAACATCATTAGTAGGTCAGAATAGTAGATTACAGTATGTGCTTCCAGAAAACATTATCAGACCTTAGCAGGAAAAGGCCAACTTTACCGTCTTCTCTGCTAGGAAGGCGAGGTTGTGAATCTCACTTTGTTTCACACTTAAACTCTTATAATCAGAGGGCTTCCGATGTAGGACATCTAAATCAAAACCAGTCCTTCCCACCAGAGGATTGTGGGAATAATAGCTGCAAACATTCCAGAAGCTGCAACCTTGGAGTTAGGATTTCTTAGTGGGAGCAGCGAAGTCGTAATACCCCAGTCTAGCAGATCTAGCCTAGACCACCTGCTAGGTCACCCAGCAGACAAACAAGAGGGGAAAAAAATGACTCTCTGCCTATCAGACAGAGAGCAGCTCTTTCTCCAAGGAAATGGAATTGCTTTTTCCTCATGAGGACTGTATTCATGTTTTATTAATGATTGTTCTTCCCACAGATGAGATACAGTGTTATATTGGTATATTTTGGTATATAGATATTATTTTCCTTGCTACTAGGATGGCATGCAGAGGGTTTAGAAAAAAAGGAAGAAAATGTGTGACATTATCATAGTGGTTTGAAAAATCATAGGTTAAAGATTGCATTTCGGGGGGGGGAAAAAAAAAGATTGCATTTCCCAGTGTGTTCTAGAGCAAGTTTTGTGCTTCCTGTGTGAGTTGCTAACACAGACATTCCTCATTGGAGGGACTCCAAGAGCACTGTGGGCGGGGATATTGCATGGCTCTTGTAATTTAACCCAGATTTGTTAGGACTTCCTCTATCATTATATCTTGCATTTTCCTATACTCTCAGCCAAAAGGCCAACTACTAAGACTCTGGACTTGCTAAAGTCACTGAAACCCTATTCCTAATAACATCAGACCCAATTTTCCCCCCCCCACGTTTTGAGTTGTAGTTTGCCCCTAAATTTTATATTGGATAAAGTATCAAAACACAAATACCCTTGAGAACCCACTAGAAGAATTTATTCTCCTTGTTTCCCCCATTAAAAATAGAAATTATGGCTTTTGTTGATGATAAAATTAACTGCTTATCTAGTACAGTGACTTGGCTCATAGTTTTGGCTCATCAATGGAAAGTCCAAATGGCTAGAAGAGCAGCCTTGACAATTCTTACCCCTTGGTGTATGTCTCTACACACCAGCACATTGGTAGTCAAAAATAAATGCAGAGAGTACAGTAAGTGGCACCATTAGGGTATCCTTAGATGCAAGTAATATTTCCATCACAAGATATCTCTAAGCTCACAAGAAATATAAACACAAAGAAATATATAAACAAAGGAAGACTGAGTATGGGCATACACTATATGTACAGTTGAAAGTCAAGTCATTTTTCACCAACTCTTGGTTAAAAATCTTGTGTGTTCTCATCAAGGGAGAAATGATAGACTGTTTGGAAGTCAGAAACACAGATATTAGATATTACATTGCTAGGAAAGATTTAAGCCCCTAACAGTCCTTATTGAACTGATGCTCTGGTCAATTCTTCATTAAGAATAATGTAAGGATTTTATAACAGGTGGCCAAAAGAACGTTATGTATTTCTATTCAAATCTGTGAAGATAAATTTCAAAAGGTCAGAATTTTAAAAGTAATTATAAAACTATGAAAATAAGTAGAAAGTGTGATTTTTAACAAACTAACGTTTTCCAACATTAATTCCCTTAAAGAAACAAGAAAAGGTGTGTAAATTTGTAAATATAGAACATAAAAAGAGATAAACCTTAGAAACTCTTGGGAAAAACAACCGAAACACAATTTGTCAAATTGGAAAATATATTTTTATAACATTCATAGATGTTAACATAACTAATAGATCAACAGCCTATAAATTTAGAAGAAAAAATTAAATAATGCAATGGAAAAATGTGTGAAAAAGCTTCTTATACAAAGGGAATAAAAACTAAATGTTAATTTTAATGTAGTCAGACTAGCCACAGCCTCTGAAAACGAATAGTTTCTGAAACAAACATCACCCCACTACATATATTTATATATGTAGCATCCATAAAAACAGGCCACCTGCCCCTTGAAGTGTTGCAGGTGTGACTGCGCTGCCTGGCTGCATCAGCAGGTGGCAGACAGGAGACAGGCTTGTCTACACCCAGGGATTTGCCCCATAGGCCCTGGATAGTTGATGATCTGACATAGAAAAAAGACTGGGAACCCTGGGATGAACCCAGAGCCATGGCAGAGCCTGGCAAGCTACCCATGGTGTATTCGGATATGCCAAAAACAGTAACAATAATGGACCTCATTCCCAACAAATGGAGACGTTACTGGGGCCTGCTTGAGGAAATCAATGATCAACAGGAAGATAAGGGATACAAGTGTTAAAAGTGATCAATAAATCATTATGCTATCTAACTAATAAAAATAGATTCTATTTGCTCATGTTAACATCTAGGAAATAAATTTCTGATCTATACAATTTAATTTCAGTCATCTAAATTTCTCATAATATCTTATATTTTCCCCAAACTAATGACTTTCATTTAAATGGTTTTGTAGTTTGTGAATTTCCCATAATGGTGTTTTCCAATCAAGCCCATTTCTTTTAAAATAGCACCTTACAATATTATACTTCTCAATATTGTGCCTGTGCAGGCTTGAGAATGGAGGTATCACAATAAGAGACTGAATTCAGTGTTCAGAAATCGTGGGGATAGAAGGACCAGGTCCTTTTTTTTTCCTTTTGGGTCACACCTGGCAATGCTCAGGGCTTACTCCTGGCTCTTTGCTCAGGAATTACTCCTGACAGTGCTTGGGGGAACCATATGGAATGTTGGGGATCGAACCTGGGTCGGCCGCATGCAAGGCAAACACCCTACCTGCTGTGCTATCACCCAGTGATGACCAAGTCCTTGTATGGAAGGACAATTACTGATCTCCTGCAACTCTGTGTGTGCTGCAGATGAACAGAGATGACGCCTAAAGGCAGACACATGACAGACACGCATTGGGATATGTTTCATGTAGGAATAATGGTGTGTTGCAGTGGAAGTGGCAACACACCATTGTTGTGTGTTAAGCCACTCCTCCTGCAAGGAGGGAATCTTAGAGGAGAAATCCTAGGTGTGACAAGAGGTTTATCAATTGATCTTAATGTTGATGACTACAGGCAAAATAGAATAGAAAATAAGTGAGTTAATTTCGTAGCCTAGAACTTTGTAGTATTTATAGTATAATACTGTGTGCTTTTATAGTATTACACTCTGTGCTATCACTATCACTATCTTCCCGTTCATCATCGATTTGCTTGAGTGGGCCCCAGTAACATCTCCATATGTCCTGTCTCATGCTAGTAGAGCCCAAGGGCATCTGCTTGCTCCAGGAACATAAAGAGCCTGAATCCATTTCGAATGAGGTCTATATAGACTCTGTGCTAATTAGGACAAAACTAATTAGTTAGATTTTGTCACCAGTTGAGTTTTATTTCTTCCTCTCACTTTCATACTCACGCACACACTTTTGTAACTGAAAAATCATCAATAATTTTAAGTTCATTTAATGGTGGATAAATCCCGAAGGGTAATAAAATAGTCTATTTTTAAGGCACTATATAAATGACTGAAAGGTCTTAAAGTCAATGCTCTAAGAGGCAGATAAATAAGTTATCTATCAGTATATATAAATATACACTAATCACGGAGCCAGTAAAGTGCAGGTAAAGACGAATGCCTGCTGTGCTCTTAGAAAGAGCCTACCATTCACTTTAGCACAGCTCTGGGGAAGGAGGCCTGGGTTGAACGCAGAGGTAAAAGTAGAAGGTGAATATGAGTTCTGGGATTGAGAGTAATGTAAAGAGAGAAATGGAGATATCAATCCAAGCAGATCAACTGATGATTTCATAAAATTATCAGCGGTCTGGAGTTCTAAAGTGGGCTGTAGACAAGATTTAGCAGAGACAAAGTAAAAAAGATGGAAGAGAGAGAATAGAGTAAATGTATTCTATCATGGGATGTAATCAACTGTTTAATCTCAATCTCAAATGCCCCATTTGATTATGTTGACGAGCAAAAAGCACATTCATCTAAATTTTAAAGAATTTAGACAATAAGCAATATAATATGAGTCATCTAAATTGCACATTACGTAGTAAAAATTAGATCAACTATTTAAATTGAAGCAACAAGAAATGACATTAAACTATTCAATGACAAATAACTCCATCCAGTTAAATGTCATACACATTTTTAAGACGTGCACTTGTCAGAAAGATAGCTAACTGCTGAAATGATAAATATTGCGGTAAATACAGAAAAGGTCAATTAGTAATGTAGAGTTTTTTGAAAGCAATGTCTTCTGGCATTTATTCTATTAGTGTTGTATTATTCCCTTTTATTTATAGAATGAATATAAGTACCTTTAATGACAAATGCATCTCCCATTCAGGCTAATTAGAAATAATGCTTGAAGTTTACATTTAAACAAATCATACCAGAGTGATAATCAAATCCTTTCCTATTAAATGGCTATTTAGACAATTTGGTGAAGCACAGTTGGAAGTAAAAAATAGTTATTGTAATATTTGTGACCCAGAATTTAAATTAGCAAATAAAAGAACTTATAGTAATATATAGTTAAGTCATTATGAGTATTTTTAGCAAATGCCAAACTATTTTTGAATTCACTTAAACGAGTTCAGATTGTGTAATCAGGACAACCAGCACAATCATTGAAAGATAAAAAAGAAAAGCATGCTTTGCTCTTATATAGATAGAATTGGAATAAATGTGAATAAAAGACCAACATTATTGTCCTTACTGTTCGGTTTTTAGGTTGTCAAAGAAATTGTATTAGCCAGATCTTCCCACTTTCATCGCTGGTCTCTGTTCCTATGTTAATCTTTTAGATGTGCTAAGCTGATATTAATAAAATTTAAAAGGCTTGATTTTCTTGAGTATCTGTGTGGGCTTAATCTCAGTAGCCCTAGAAAGCGAAAACTGGGCAGGGCATATATTCTAGAGTTAAGGTTCAGTTTAGGACATCACAGTGGTGAAGAGAGGAGGGCTGCGCTCAATGCAGGTTCACTCCGTCACACCAACTGCCAGGTGGCCCTTGGCACAACCCTGGCCTGGCATTGAACGCTGGCCACACTGTGCCTGCGTTTATCGGGCTTCCAGGCCCCCGAGCCCTGCTCCAAAAAAGGAGAAAGCACTTTCTTCCAGAACTCAGGAGGGAGAAGCCAGAGCTGAAGAGGGCAGGAAACAAAGCACCGTGGTGGCAATTCCTGCCCCCAGCCCTGGCTGATTCGAGATCCTGGGAGCTCTTTACAGATACAAAGAGGGCTCTGAAACCAGGTATGTGCGCCGCAGGTGCTAGCTGCCATGACTCAGGTTGTTTCTGCGAACAACCTGAGAGGAACATGCAATCCATTCCCTTGACCAGTCTCTGGGAAGAACGAGGCTCTCCGAAAACTGGATTTTGGCTTGTAAAATGCCAAAGTCAGAGAAACTAGCCCATTATGCTGGACTTCTGACCTTCCAAACTATGAGAAAAGCATTTGTCTTGTAAGAGGTGAAACATTGGGTAATTTGGTCTGTTACTAAGATAAAACTAATATAATGTTTTCTCAGTTAAAAGGGTATTAGTGTGTTATAATAGTGATCCATTTTACTGTTCATGTTCCATGGTTCAAAACTGAAAAAGGCCACTGTGGTTTGAGAGAGCCTGATGAGGGGTCCCAGATCATACAGTAGTTAGGGCATATACCAGCTGAAAGCCCTCTGAGGTTCTGTCCTGCACTGCATGTGGCCACCCCAGAAAGGCCAGTAGTGCCCATACGGCCCCTGAGCACAGTCTGTGGGTTCTCCCCACCACAAAAAAGGAAAGTATTTTGAAATAGAAATAAAAATCTAAAATCTTTTGAAATCTTATACAACTTGTTAACTCATATATTGCACAAATGAATATTCTTCAGTTTGCTTGTCATGGGGGATAATTTCATTTAGAGAAAATTGTGATGGTCACATTACTTGAAACATACATGCTTTATATGAATTTTCTTGTATCAGACTTTTGCGGAAAAGTATCTTCTCTCATCTGCTACAAGTAACTCCTTTTTAAAGTGTAAAGCACACACGCATGCCTTGATTTATGATTTCTTTCTCCTTATAGAGATGTTTGTGAACATTAATATGTAAGCAACTAATTAGTAATAATATTTCCATTGCTTGCATTCTCTCAGGTTTATGTAACAAACTGGGAATTGGGATTTGAGGGGATGTGGGACTTTTTTGTTTTGTTTTCATTTAACAAATTTTTTAGTTTATTTTGTTTTGGAGACCCCTCCAACCTATGATGTTGAGGGGTTACTTCTGGCTCTGCACTTGGGATTTACTTAGGAATTACTTAGGAATTACTCCTGACAGTACTTTAGGGGCCATATGGATCACTGTCATTGTCACTGTCTTCCCGTTCATCATCGATATGCTCGAGCGGGCACCAGTAACATCTCCATATGTCCTGTCTCATGCAAGTAGAGCCCAAGGGCACCTGCTTGCTCCAGGAACATAAAGAGCCTCAAACCATTCCATTAGGTCATGGGAATGAGGTCTATAATTGTTACTGGTATTTGGCATATCAAATACGACATGGGTAGCTTGCCAGGCTCTGCCATTCTGGTAGCATACTCTTGTAGTCATCTCTAAATCCAGCATTTATTGATGAACTGTGGCTGAGCGAGCCGGGCTGTGATCGGCTGGTCTGCTGGGTGGAGTTGTGACGACGGGAAGTCCAGATGTGGAAAACGGAGGTCCCTCATGGAGTGGGGGGGTCGCCTGGCTTGTTGCGAGGCTCTGCTGGGGTGGCGGGCCAGGGCTAGAACCCCCATCGCTCCAGGCCACCTCGTGAGCGGCTGGGCACAGGGAGAGCCAGTAGCAGCTCTGCTCCATGTCTGTGAGTCTGTTGTCCTAAGCAGCGTGAGGTCAGGAACCATCTATTCTTCTGTCCAGAGAGGAGCACTTTGTAAGACTGGTGATGGCGAACCTCTGCAAACTGGAGGCTTCCAAAGAGCGCAGAGCTTGGTAACTCCTGGGAGTGTCTGACTTTTATTTGCAGCACACCGTCCAGTGCCAGCAGCCAGGATATTCCTCCTGCTAGTTCTCAACTTGAAATACTGTTCCTCTCCCTCGTCCCATCAGGATCCTGGCCCCTTATCCGTATGAGATCATATGGATGCCAAGAATTAAACATAGATCACATACATGCAAGGTGGGCACCCTACCTGCTATACCAGCTTTCCAGGCCCCTGGGTGCATGTTATTATGTTGAATTCAGGAAATTAACAATAGCTCTCTGTAGGGAAATAATTCCTAATGAATCTTCCAATAATTTTCTTGGTCAGACAGATAAAATTATAGAGAGTCCAATCTGATGGAGTAAGAAAGAAAAGATTATCAGTGGGAAAAACAAGAAAAGAGATGCCTGGCTAATCTTGCATTAATTTCTCTTGTGCTCTTATGTCTTAATATGATTCCATTCCTTTGTATACTTGCATTACCTATAATAGCATATTGGGAATATAATAGGTCATAAGGGATGATCTTGTTTATAGGTAATAAGTTTATTCATAATTTTTAATTAGAAAATAAATATAGAAACATTTTCTGCTTTTATTAGGGAAATGATTGTATTTATTTTCAAATAGTACTATGTAAGCAACTTTTATATTTTTAAAGAAATCAATTTCAATATTTTTGATTTGTTTTTTCTTATTTTCTTTTAGCTGAATCAAGTGAAAATTTTTTTCTATTTTTTTTATTTTTGGGTCACAACATGACGCTCAGGGATTACTCTTTGATTGTCATTCAGAAATTACTCCTGGCATGTGCTCAGTTGACCATATGGGATGCTGGGGGATCAAACCCGGGTTGGTTGCATGCAAGGCAAATGTCCTGCCCACTGTGCTATCACTACAGCCCTCAAGTAATACTTTTTGGATGGTATTTTGTGCCACAGTAAATGGAAAGAGATATAGAATATATTTTATGTTCATACTTATGGAATGACTCTGAAGTGATACCAAAGGCAGCAGCTGGTACCAGGGCTACATTGGCATGAAGATCCTCTGCCCTGTGTGTGGGGGTAACAGCCCAGAAGGGAAGAAAGTTGGCAAAGCACCTTCTTCTCCCAAAGAAACAGAGAAGGGCGGGTGCTCCAAGTGAGGGCACTGTCGGAATGGGCAGTGGGTGGGGACACCCTGGGCTGGCAGCAGAGTACGGGTCACACACAGCAGGGCCCCACAGCCTCAGGCAAGACCTGCTCTGGCCCCCGTGCTGGTGGACTGCATGCAGCTAGGCTCTGTGGGCCTATGCAGGGGGCAGAGATGCAAAGACCTTTCTTTAAACTCTATGATTAACAAAGTTGTTTTTAATGCAATCATTTCAGATACTCAATATTCCAGAACCAGTCCCTTCACCAGTGTGCCCTTAAGCCACCAAAGTCCCTGGTTAACCACCCACCCCTCATCCTGCTCCCATAGCACAAACTGAATGGTTAACTTTATATTGCTTATTGTGACATGCTCCTGCCCTCAAAGAGTTGCATACCATACTCAGCTGCATCAGCAAGTGACAAATAGGAGATAGGCTTGTCTACACCAAGGGCTCTGCTCCATGGGCCCTGGATGATTGATGGTCTGACATTGAAAAAGACTGGGAACCCTGGGATGAACCCAGAGCCACAACAGAGCCTGGCAAGCCACCCATGGTGTATTCGATATGCCAAAAACAGTAACAATAATGGACCTCATTCCCAACAAATGGAGACTTCACTGGTGCCTGCTTGAGCAAATCGATGAACAAAGGGAAGATAAGTGACATTGTGACATCACTTGATCACTTGACATCCCATTATTCATAGATTTGCTCGAGCGGCGCAAGTAATATTTCCATTTGACCTATCACTTGCCAGTGTAGCCCAATGGCATCTGGTTGTTTCAGGAATGTGAAGAGCCTCGAACTATTTGTTCAGAATCTTTACAAGGAAGTCTGACCATCTTGTAGGTGGGTGGCCACGTGACCTTTTTGATACCCTGTGGGATCCAGTCGGTAATGGCTATGGTCCAGCATTCGTCTCCAATTCACGTTACATGTCCAGTCCATCTGATTTTCGATTCTTTGGCAAAAAGACAGCGTCCCTGATTTTGAAACAGCAATGGAGGTCGGAACTCCGAATTCCTTCTCTAACTTGAGGGAGGCGTGATATTTCAAGCATGGCTCTTTTGATTTCTCCTGGGAGACCCGAATAGCATTCCCATCCTGCTTTCATAGGGCCCAGGTCTCCGAGGCATATGTTAATGCAGGGAAAACTGTGGTGTCGAAGAGATGTGCCCAGATCTTTGTTTTTATAGCTATTTCTTTAGTATTTTTGAAGGCAGTCCATGCACTCTTTTTCTCCTGCTCAGCTCAGATTTTAGGTCGTTTATCGTGTTGAGTTCTCAACCTAGGTACACATAGCTGTTGCATTCAGAGATGTTTGTTCGCTTGAGAGTGAATAGGGCCTCTGGAACTAGTTCATTTTTCATGAACATAGTTTTCTTTAGATTCAGCTGTAGACCTATCTTTCCACATTCTCGGTCAAAGTCAGACAAAATTTGTGCCACTTGGCTAATATTTGTTGTTATTAAACGATATTATCAGCGAAGCAGAGGTGGTGTAGTTGCCAACCATCTATCTTCACTCCCATTCCTTCCAATTCTAATTGTCGCATGATGTTCTCAAGGATGATGCTGAAGAGTTTTGGTGAAATGTTATCAACCTGCCGAACCCCTCTTTTGACATCGATCATCACTTCCTTGTAGAATGTTGAGATCCTGGTGGTGAATCCATAATACAGCTCAGGAAGGATCTTGATGTACTGGGTTTGAATGCCCTGTTTGGCTAGGGCTTCGATTACCACTTTGGTCTTAATAGGAAATAAGTTTGAGAGGGAAATGGAGTTACGAAAGCCAGTTTATACTCTGCTGGCTGCAAGGGTCAAATCAAGTTTACATTGTCCCACGCTGTTGAAAGCTGCTGGGATTTATGTGGGCCCATGGTGCTGGGTAGATCCCTCTGTCTATAAATGGTGAGTTTGCTTTTCTACTCCCCATAGAGTCCTGATGAGCTCAATTGCACCTCATGGTTCTGATGTGGATGTGGTGTTTGGGTTTTGTTGCAGTATACTGTTGCCCAGAGCCTGTGTACCTTGCCTGGAGTTATCTTCTGCAGGAAAATAGATAGGGGCAGGAAAATAATTTGGATTTGTGAATATGTGGCATAATATCTTACCATGTATTCTGTTAGCTGATATAAATATTTTCTCTCATGCTACCACAATCATTGTGGGACTAGACAAATCTTACCAGTATATTTACGTGACCATATTGGATCTCTGAGTATAATTTAGTCATAATTAGACCAGAGAGAAATGCTGTTTGCTTCCAAACAAGAAAGCATGGTTCTCTTATAAGTCTAAAGCTAATATACAAAACAACTATGAAATAAGGACAAAAAATCTTGTGATGACTTGGAAAGATATATACCTGGCTGTAGACTATCCATTGGTACAGATACATGCCCTTCTCCATATCTGCATAGGGTCTGCTGGAAAACCAAGGGCCTGCAGCCTTGGCTGGGGCGAGATTAACATTTCAGTGGGACTAGGTGAGGTCATGGTAAAGACATACCTGAGGGAAATTTACCCTAACTGCTCTCTATTGATGTGGGCCTGTCAGGGCTGAAAATATATAAAGCCTGCTCTCTTCCACTCCTCTTCTCCTCGTCCTCTTTGTTCTCTGCCTCTGCTCTCCTCTCTGTTCTCTTCCCTGTTGGACCTTAGCACGTAGTAGTGGCCATTTAGGATTCTAAATCTACACATGGCCAGGGCCTAGCTAGGAACCTAAAGTCTGGGGTTTTCCTATTATGAATTGTATACCAGAACGAGTGTGAGTAAAGCCTTTTGAAATTTCGCTGAATTAAGAGTCTTTCTCTGTCCATCAGTCACCAATTCTCTGGGGCAGAAGAGGATCCCTGTCCCTGCTCCGTATTTTGTTGGGGAACCCAACATTCTCTGACAAGTTTCTCCAACAAAGATTACAGAGCCAACCCCCACTGCGACAGTGCCGGGAGAGGAGGGATGATGGCATTTAGATGAAGACTCTGGACTCTCATGATGGCATCAGTAGTCCCAAAGAAGAAACACTTAGAAAGTTTGAGATTGGATCTTCAAACATGGCAGGGGTCACTCCTGAGCACTGAGCTAGGGACAGCCCCTGAATAACTTCAGTGTGGCCCAATTTCCCTCACCCACAGAAGAGCCATATCTTTTCATTGATAAATTTAGCTCATTTCCCTTAGTGTAATTAGCTATACATTTAGGTTGAGGTATGCACACACATATTATATATATATATTCATATATATATATATCTTTATATATATTTGGTTTGCTTTCTGCTCTAAACTTTATCTTATTTATCAGTCATTAGTATGAGATACTCAATTTTTAGAATTGTTTTTGGTTTATCTATATGTTTAAGTATATCAATTTCTATAATGCATTATGTAGATTTCTAGTTATTTGGTTATATATGCATACATAAGTACATGTATTTTGGAGGTCTCTTCCGTTTAAGATTTAAAGGGATAGCCTTTAACTTTTAATGTAATGGCCAATATCCAAATTAAGGGGACATATACGTGTTGGAGAGTTGAAGAGTCAGTTGAGACTGGGTTCTCAGCCTGGCTGGAGGAGTGAGTTGGAGGATCAGAAAGCCTGGCAGGATAGAGAGTTAGAGGAGCAGAGAGAGGGACTGGCTGAGCCCACCTAAGGGCAGTGCTTGGAAATAGTTTGAAAGTGTCTTAAAGATAGGTCAGAGCATCTGGACTGTTTCTGAACCTAATACTGTCAGTTGGTTATCCACACCACTGAAAACTGACATTTGGCTCCCGAACAGGGACCCCAACACACACATATAATATATATATGTCTATATGTATATATGTACCCATTTTCATATAATAAAACATGTACATCTCTAAATAGCTTAGAAATTATAATCAAGCCTAGGGAGATTGGAATCAGGTATATTTATTTTGTCATAATTTCATATGATATGTGACACATGGGGAGCCTTGCAGTGTGTAGGGTGGAGGTCCCTCTCAAATGATACTCTAGTTCCTGGGCTGCTTGGGAATTGTGGTCTATCTCAAATAAAATTTTGCAGGCAAAATGCAATTCGAGAATTTGAGGTAATCAACCTGGATTATTCAGGTTGCACTTGTTTTGTTGTTATTATTTCTCAGACC
This sequence comes from Cryptotis parvus, assembly GCA_021461705.1. Taxonomy (NCBI): domain Eukaryota; kingdom Metazoa; phylum Chordata; class Mammalia; order Eulipotyphla; family Soricidae; genus Cryptotis; species Cryptotis parvus. Next base: position 58,447 of record JAJIBD010027084.1, read on the forward strand.
AACAATATGTGTCTGCTTTTGTGTTAATAAATATGTGTGCACATAGAAATATAGAGAGAGACAGATACAGAATGACTGCATTTATTTGCATGACATAAATATATATGTACATATATGATACCAATATCCAAGGTCAAGGGAAACATGTATCAGGAGGTCTTGCCAAAGGTGAAAATTATCACAAACATGTGGGAGTCAGAGGCTAGGTAAGACAGAAAATGGAACAGTGTGCTAACAATTGTCAAAAGTACTAATACCAACCTAGAACTGAGCATTAAATACAGGCAAAAAGATACACACGACAACCCTTTAATGCATTTTCTGTAATCCATTATCTGAAAGGGAGGAAAAGATAAAGAGCAAGAAAGGGAAAGAAATAAAGAACTTGCATGGAGGTGGATTGGAGGAGGGAACCGGGTAGTTGGTGGTGGGAGATGGGCACTGGTGGAGGGATGGGTGCTGGAACACTGTATGACCAAAACCCAAATATGAAATTTTTAATTGTAAAAAAAATAATGACCTGCCCTGGTTTTGTCATATACACACTAGAGAATCCCAGTGAACTCAACAAATGGATGTAAGTGCTACACAAATCTTGGGAGTATGTGATAAAAAAAAATAGTGAATCAATTTTTTAAAAGAAAAAAGAAATATAGATAGAGCATTTTTAGTGTTTAAAGCATAAGAATTTTTGATACAGACAAAACTGAAGAAGGAAATAGGATCATAGAGGCAGTTATGTGTTAATCAAACAGAAAATGTATCCCTGAAATGGAAACTTAGCAGAAGGCAAATACTGTCCTTGACCTTTTATAAAGTGATCTGAAGTATGTTTTAGTTCTGATTAATTTTTCTCAATGCATGAATAATTTTTATCAATGCATGAATATTTATGTAAATGTTTCCTATTAATAGACATAGATAATTAATATCTTAATATAAGGCCCCTTGGATTTTTAATAGTATTGAGTAAGATCACGTATTGGTCTTGGATATCATTAAATTATAAAGAATGTGACTGATAAAGAATTGGTGTCTTTCTATTTTAACTTCCTAATAAATGGAAGAATATATCTTGACATATATATGAGTAATGTATATATATTTTGTATATGTATATATATTTTGAAATGAAATAAGAATGAGATTATAGATATTTTATTGAACAAAGAAAATAAACAATTAATAAGCTACAAAATGGAGATATCTCTTAGAATTAACTTGTTTTGGTGGATAGAGGGGGTAATACCAAGCTATGCTCAGAGCTTACTGCTGCCAGGGCTTCAGGGAACTATGTGTGCTGCTGGGTTAATTCTGAACATGCAGGAATATATATCCCGCATGGACTTTATGCGACTGACACCTCCTCGTCTCAGTCAGACCAATGATGTCGCATTTCTGATCTTTCTTGCTTGCAGCATCAGATCCTCAATATATGCTTCCGTTGCCAGTGTACGTGCATTGAAAGTACAGACAGTCATTTTAGTCCTTCTTCGTTTTGGCAGCCTAGGACAGCCGTGAAATTTTATCAGGCACTGCTTGTTTGCCTTTCTTACTGCTGCCGTATTAAGGGCTCTTTCGGGTCAGGAAAATAAACATTTTTGTTACTGGGTTTGGCATATCGAACACGCATCGGACAGCTTGCCAGGCTCTGCCATGCGGGCACTATATTCTCATTGCTTTGTGGGGCTCTCTCAGAGGGGTGGGTAGAATATTTGTGGTAGTTTGGAGGTAGAATTGCTGGCGCACAGCGGCCGCTGCAACGGGAAAGCTGGTTTCTGCTCTGCCGGGTGTACCTGTGTCTGAGGCTCAAGCATTCCTGGGTTTGAAATACTCTCCTCTGAAGGGCGGGTCTCTGCAGGGCGGGTCCTTGTAGGCTGGGTTTCTGACAAGCTGGGCTGGGAGACTGGATTAATCTGTGGGCTGGAGAGTGGATTAATATGCTGGGGAGATCTTACCAGCTGCAGAGTGTGGATTGTGACACAGATCGCTGCCAGCAAGGTGTGGGAGTTTCTCTGGCCTCCTCCGAGGCTCCATCGGGATGGTGGACTCAGGTCCGAAGTTGCTCTCATGGTCCATGGAGTGCAGGGGGTTCAACGGGGAAAGCTGGTTTCTGCTCTGCCGCATCATGCTGTATTTGACAACCGGAGAAGAATTGTTCCTTGGAACATGTGATGAAAGAGGCGTCGGTGGCATTGGTGTCCTTGTCAACATGAACATGGCTGTCAACATTGATTCATTTGAATGCCTAACAAACCGAATAGGACGATTACACTTGAGGAGATGTGGCCCACTGCCAGCAATTTCTATCTTCATTGTCTATGCACCAACATCCACATACAAAGAAGATGAAATTGAGAAATTCTACATGGAATTGGAGGAGTTCTATAAAAAGATCACACCTTCTACAAGATCATAGTCGGTGATTTTAATGCCAAGATAGGACCGAGAAGATCGGCTGAAGAACTCCACATCGGGACCCATGGCCTAGAATGGAACGAACAGGGTGAGAGACTATCTGGAGTTCATCATGTCCACCAAGACCATTCATGGGAACTCACAGTTTCAGAAGGCTGAAGCGAAACGTTGGACATGGGAATCTCCTGGTGGACAGTTCCACAATGAAATCGACCACATCATCTTCAATCGACGGTTTTGTCTGACCGATGTTGCTGTCGTCCCCAAATTCCAGACAGGATCGGACCACCGTCTCCCTTCGGTACAAAATTCTACTTCCCGCAACGGGGAGAAAAGGCTGCAAAGTTTAAGAAGAGAACTCCCAGAACGACCACCAACTGGGAACTCTTTAGCACCATTGCGGCAACATGGGAAGATACCATCATTGATGACATCGATGAAGAATACAACCGACTGGTTCAGCACCTCCATGATTGTGCGAAGAATGCCGAGAGAGAGAAAAACACAAAAGGACGCTTGTCTTCAGAAACTCTCGAGCTCATTCGCCAATGTGGCAAGGCGCGAGCCTCAGGAGACCAAATGCTAACGTCCAAGCTTGCTAAACAGTGCAGAGAAGCGATAAAAGCAGACCTCAAAGACAGAAGAGCAGAAATACTGGAAGATGCAGCAGAAGCCGGGAAAAGTATTCGCACTGCCCCCCTGTCCTTCGCCAACTATAAGACCAAGATGACTGCCCTCTGACGCCCTGATGGATCTATCACATCTTCCAGAAAGGCAATGGAGAAGATTATCCAGGACTTCTACTCAAATCTTTTTGATAGCCACATCCACCTGCCCACATACCAAATTCCACAGGATGGATACGTCATTCCCAACGTTCTCCCTTCTGAAATAAGACATGCCATCTCATCGGTAAAGAAGGGAACAGCACCAGGCCCAGACAAAGTCAGACCCGAACATCTGAAGAATCTGCCATCGGTGCTCATCAATACACTAGCTCGGCTCTTCACACGCTACCTGTCTGAATGCAAGGTGCCCTCCCAATGGAAAACCAGCAGGACAGTTCTACTGTTCAAGAAGGGAGACATTCATGACATCGGCAACTATCGCCCCATCTGCCTGTTGTCTGTCATCTACAAGCTGTTTACACGAGTCATCCTGAACAGGATTAGCAGAACACTAGATGAAGGTCAACCATGCGAGCAAGCAGGTTTCCGGAAAGGATTCAGCACAATCGACCATATCCACACAGTAACCAAGCTCATTGAGGTTTGTAGGGAGTACAAGATGCCGCTCTGTCTCACGTCTCATTGATTTACAGAAAGCCTTTGATTCTGTGGAAACTGAAGCAGTCATCGAAGCCCTAGTCAAACAGGGTGTTCAAACCCAATACATCAAGATCCTTCGTGAGCTGTATTATGGATTCACCACCAGGATCTCACCATTCTACAAAGAAGTGATCATTGATGTCAAAAGAGGGGTTCGACAGGGTGATACCATCTCACCAAAACTCTTCAGTGCCACCCTCGAGAACATCATGAGACAATTAGAATGGGAAGGAATGGGAGTGAAGATAGATGGTCGGCAACTACACCACCTCCGCTTCGCTGATGACATCGTTCTAATAACACCAAACATTAGCCAAGCGGCACAAATGCTGGCTGACTTTGACCGAGAATGTGGAAAGGTAGGTCTACAGCTGAATCTGAAGAAAACTATGTTCATGAGAAATGAACTAGTTCCAGAGGCCCCATTCTCTCTCAATGGAACAAACATCTCTGAATGCAGCAGTTATGTGTACCTAGGTCGAGAAGTCAACATGATGAAAGACCTAAAACCTGAGCTGCGCAGGAGGAGGAAGAGAGCGGCATGGAATGCCTTCAAAGGCATCGAAGAAATAGCTAAAAGGACAAAGAACCTCCGGCTCCGGGCACATCTCTTCGACTCCACCGTTCTCCCTGCATTAACATACGCCTCAGAGACCTGGGCCCCTACGAAAGCAGGATGAGAATGCTATTCGGTCTCCCAGAGAGGCATCGAAAGAGCTATGCTTGGAATATCACGTCTCACTCAAGTGAGAGAAGGAATCCGGAGTTCTGACCTCCGTCGCTATTCCAGAATCAGGGGCGCTGTCTCGTTTGCCAAGGCATCGAAAATCAGATGGGCTGGACATGTAATGCGATTTTGGAGACAACCGCTGGACTAGAGCCGTTACCGACTGGATCCCACGGGATGTCAAAAAGATCACGTGGCCGCCCACCTACAAGATGGTCAGACTTCCTTGTTAAGACCCTGAAGGAACGGTTTGAGGCTCTTCATATTCCTGAATCAACCAGATGCCATTGGGCTACATTGGCACGTGATAGGGTCCAATGGAAATGTTACTGGCGCCCGCCCGAGCAAATCGATGAGTAACGGGATTCAAGTGATCAAGTGAAGTGATGGACTTTATATGCTGTATGCTATCATTCCAGCCCTAGAATTTTTAACAGAAGTAGATATTTACTTTTCTTCTAGCAAATTTTGTTAATTATGATCTATGGCTCGAGACTATGGTGACACATGGGTTGAAGTAAGACTCCATGAGTGTGAGTTGCAGCATTTGTTTTGCAGCGCATATGACGATTGTGGCTGAGGCAAGCCGACTACTAAAGCGTGAACGTCTGTGCCTCGAGTGCACTAATTTACCGTTCACACCACCACCAACGATGATCCCCACCGTGTTGTCATTTTGTCTCTGCTTATCCCTCCCCACTGTGAGCTCCTCCCCACCACTTTCTAGCATCACTCCCATAGTCAGAGGAAACACATTATCATTAGCCACTTCCCATTCTCTTTCTTGCTGTGTTTCTTTCTATGCACTTATGAAGGAGATCCTCCTCAATTTGACCCGTTCGCTCTGACTTACGATGACAGCCTGTTGGTTCCAAGAAAATAGTAATAAAATGTCAAGTAGAATAATACCAAATAGTATTCTGGTGTGTATGAATACCACAATTCATCCATCTTTGTACATTTAGGTTGCTCTCAAATCCTGGCTATTGTCAATTACTCTGTGATGAACATAGGTGTGCATGTATGTATCAAGTTATCTGCATATCAAATAATTTTAGAGTTTCTATTTCAAGATACCTTATTGAAGTGTTTGGTTTAGTAACGCTGACCACACAGTCAGTGGCACTGTAATTTGAGCCTGGACAATGTTTCCCTACCATGGTTTATGTATTTGCTCTTTACCACATGACACATCACAGAACCACTGTTCTTAATGAAAACATGCAATAGATAATCGTGCTTGGAGTCTTTTGAAACAACAAGCCACCGAGAATAAAGTACCAAAAAACTGAAATTAGAAATGGAAGATGCAAGCAATGAACTGCTGAAAAGAGACATTTACACAAGGAGAGAAAAAGCAATAGGTCGATTTTCTTTTATTTGACCTCAGGTCAAATGCCCATGTCAGAAGAAAGTCTTTACTGTACGATATGTGGCCACAAATGACTTTACAATGGCATCTGGATGAAATTGGGGGCATGAAATAAATGTTAGTGGGTCAGGGACTTTTCAGAGATAAAATCCCAGAATAAAGTTCAGCCATGTATTCCTTCATACTCAGCTAAATTCTGAGGGCGGAATGAAACTGAGTCTTTCCTTTAGGGTGTAGCATAACCAATACAACCAGGGTCTTTAGAGGAGAAATTAGAACATGTGTAGGCACAGGAAGGGTGTCTGGGCCCAGAGTAAGAACCACGTGCAGACACAGAAACAGATAACACGCTCAAATTGCTAACGGCTAATGCTGGATTTCCATTCCCCCACAATTAGAAAGAAATATATTGTGCTATTGGACAAACTTTCAGTAGGGCGCTTTGCTAGGACAGCCTAAGAAAATATCAAAAAAAATTTTTTTCTACATGTAACACATTGAAATAAAATAAGGTAAGCTTTCTCTGTGTTTATTATTGACTAATTTTAACTCAGTTGAAATGCAACATAGAGTATAATAAAATTTTAAATTTTATTTTTCAGTGTATTTCTAGATAAGCTCTTCTAGTTTGTCTAGGTTACAGTTAAAAATTAGAGAAGTCATCTTTTAAAATTATTTCACACTAAATTATGACAAAGTACAGATATTAAAATAATCACCATGAAATGAACATTACTATTCTTTTTGTCAATAACCTCTATGAATAAAATATATTTTAAGATATATTACTTTGAAAATGTCAGACTTTGAATAAATATATTGCTCACTTAGCAAATTATGCAAACAAGCTAAGTCCAATAGCCAACTTGACCCTTATAATTGGCAATGTATATAACATTGTCAAGAATCTAGAATATGCATGAGGTATCTCTGAAATATGTAATGTGAGCAATAAAAAAATGTAAAATCAAGAGCTAAAGTATATAGCTTAGTCAGTAAAACTTGGCATGTATAATAATTAAACAATTTACTGAAACAGCAAAATATGCAAAAAAAGTAAGCAATCTTACTTATTAAACTGTAGTATTGGATCATCAATAGATAGTTTCAGATGATTTGACTTAGAAAACAAGCTGTTATAATGATCTACGCTGCTCCATCAGCAAATTATGTACCTCAATCATTGAGCTATATGAAAAATTAATTGGTGAGCTATGGGATTTTATGTTTGCAACAAAGGAAATTCATTGAGATACTAAAGCATTTATGTGTATAATTTTAAAATCATAAATGGCATCTTAACGCTTTTGTAGCTTGTTTCTACTAAATTCCCTTTGGATCTCCTCCTACACACTTCTCCCCACAACAAATGTTGACTGACAGATTATTATGAGTTGTAATATCAAATACCTAAATAAAAATAATAATAAAGAGTTGCTTTGATGATGCCCTGATTATATCATAATTAGTGTCGAACTGTCTCTTACACCCCACAGAGCTATGAATCTATACAGAAAATATAAAACCTGGTTATGAAAAAGCTGAACAGTAAGGATTTTTGAATTTTTATCCCTAAAAAACCTAAAATATATATGTGTATTAGATTTAATATATATTATATGTATATTAATACACTAATATAAAATTGTGAGGACAATTTTCCTACCCACATAGTTATTGTGAGGACAATTTTCCAACCCACATAGTTATCTGAGGCTAATATAAACAAAAGAGTCTCATCTAGCTCAGAGGACAAAGGTCAGAAATTAGATTAACTGGAACAGGCGACCAAAGAGTAGCTGTAGAGATAGGGAGACAGATTTCACTTACAGTTCCCAAGAGAAACGGGGGGCAGGATGATGATCGCAGGCTGCGATAGGAATTTTACAATATATTAAATAAATAGAGTTAAGAAACTAACAGGAGGGGTCGGAGCGATAGCCCAGCGGGTAGGGCATTTGCCTTGCGCGCAGGCCCATACCGGCCTGGGTTCAATCCCGGCATCCCATATGGTCCCCGAGCACCGCCAAGAGTAATTCCTGAGTGCAGAGCTAGGAGTACCCCCTGAGCATTGCCTGGTGTGACCCAAAAAAAGCAAAAAAAAAAAAAAAAAACAAACTAACAGGATCAATGAACTGAGGAGGCGTCTTTGAGTTCCTGACAGGCAAGAGTAGAGAGACCTTTCCCCAATAAAATCTCTGCATAGGTTGGCAAGATAGTGCAAATGGCACAACCTGTATGCATCCAACCTGATTTGGTAACCACCTAAGGTTTTCCCCTGAGCACTACCAGAAGTGACCCCTGGGTGTGATCCAACCTCTCCCTCTTGCTGCAACCAGCTTTAAAAACAGAAATCCCTGTATACATGATATGCTAAGGCAGTTGAGTGAGGACTGTGCCCTAAAATAGACCTACTCTCTACCTTCCAAAACATTGCCTAGAGTGTTCCCTAGGCAGATTTGATATAGGACAGATGGAATTGAATCTGTGGAGTTGAACTGAACCCCTATGGGCTTTGTAAAATATTTTTAGCTCCCAGGCAATCAATAGAAGGAGGTATAAACCATTATATGTACAAGTTTTCTGAACAAAGCAGCACTTTCAAAAGGGGACAACAATATAGGTAATATACGGGTGTCTAGTGATGAACAAAATAATTAACACATTAGATATACAATATAGTTTGATGCTTGGAGTAATTGTTTTAATTTAATTGTGTGCCTTCTTTTTAAAACAAAGCAACTAATTGAAAACATTTATGAGATGCTTCCATTTTGGGACTTAGGAAGACATGATGAATCAGATGTTATAAATATGGATAAGATATTAAAATAAATTATTTAATAAAAGAAATATGAATGGTTTGGTATGGCAAAGGAATTTAAGTAAAGAAAAAATTATATAAAAACTAAAAAATCATGAATGTGGGAGGAGCCTACGTGATATTATAGCAGGTAGGGATCTTTCCTTGCATGTGACCAGTCCAGGTTTGATCTCAGCATTTCATTAAGGTCATCCCCTGTGTGAACCGAGACCTTAGAAGTCCTGAGCACCACTGGGGAGAAATCAGGAATGAAAATGAAAAAAAACTATATATACTAGTTAAGTTTCATATTAGTAATTTGGATAGAGCAGGAAAATCCTTGTAGACACAAGTAAACCTGAAGATACAAGTGGATGGTCAATTCTCCATCAAACTGCAAATATTGTCCATAAAAGACACCTGGTAATAGGACTTGCATGAGATTTGCAGCCACTGTGAGATGGACAGTTGATTGTGCAGCATGTGGAGTAATGTTGAAAGGAGAGACTAAGTGAAGTTTGAAACAAAAGCAAATGTTTAGGAGACTTCAAAAGTAAGCAGAGACCATGTGAAGGATGAACTCTGTCTCCTGGTGCAGAAGCAATGATTTCTCACTTCATTAAATAGCTGATACAACAGAGGATTGTGTGGAGGAATCATCCAAGTTTCAGGCTAGCTAGTGCATTTTTTTAAAAGTTTCATTGACTTAACAAATTTGTTCAGTGCCTCCCATATGCTTGGCACTATTTGTGGGTAGAGGGATGTAGCAGTAAGTAGTGTCATTGTAAGTCCCTACTGTTGTCAGGATAAAATGGTTCAAAAAATCACAATAAAAACAAACTGTAATTGTATATCTCATGGTGGTATAATAAAATATTTTTAAAAAAATTACCTGGGGGAAAAAAAAACTGAAGTCACTGGGAAACATAATCGCTGGGAAACACAATCACTGGGAAATGTTCATTTTCCACTGTGTGAACTGAAATTGAGTCAACATCAGGCTAAACTGCAAGCATATACATTTTTTCTGACATATCTTTCTGTAATAATTAATCTATATTTATATTTATTTAGTACCTTATGAGTATATGGTAAAGAAAACTAGCAGCATTATATTACTACACTAATCACTTGATCACTTGATCACTTGACATCGCGTTATTCATCGATTTGCTCGAGCAGGCGCCAGAAATATTTCCATTTGACCCTATCACGTGCCAGTGTAGCCCAGTGGCATCTGGTTGCTTCAGGAGTACAAAGAGCCTCAAACCACTTGGCGAAGAAGTCTGACCATCTTGTAGGTGGGCGGCCATGTGATCTTTTGATATCCCATGGGATCCAGTCGGTAACGGCTCTAATCCAGTGGTTGTCTCCAATAATAAATACACTAATAAGTACAGTAATTATTGGAGAAATTAACTGGAAAATATCCAGTGTTGCGTATAAAAGATTACCATCTACAACCTAAAACACTTGTGGAGTCTAACATTTGTAGATTCATTGTAGTAGTTCTCAAGACCCTGATTATTAAAATTAATTTATATATTTGGTAAAACTACAAATGCAGTTTTACCCAAACCAGAGTCAACAATGTCCGGTCAAGGATCCTGAAAACTCAATTAATTTACTTCTTTTTAATTTTTTTTTTATTTTTTGGTCACAGCTTGGCGACACTCAGGGGTTACTCCTGGCTCTGCACTCACATTCATATTAGTAATTTGGATAGAGCAGGAAATTAACTGGAAAATATCCAGTTAATTTATAAAAGATTACCATCTTTTATACGCAACACTGGAAATTGTAGTAATTCCATCTACAACCTAAAACACTTGCGAGTCTAACATTTGTAGATTTATTGTAGTAGTTCTCAAGACCTGATTATTAAAATTATATATTTGGTAAAACTACAAATGCAGTTTTTACCCAAACCAGAGTCAACAATGTCCGGCAGTGGTCTGGGGATGCTTAAAAGTAAACCCTTTCAAAGGGGTTAATATCCAGGATATATCAGGCACTGGTAGCACTCCACAAGAAGAAAACAGCCAACCCCATCAAAAAAATGGGGAGAAGAAATGAACAAAAGCTTCCAAAAAGAAGAAATTCGAATGGCCAAAAGGCATATGAAAAAGTGCTCTTCATCTTTAATCATCAGGGAGATGCAAATCAAAACAACAATGAGATACCATCTCGCCCCACAGAGACTGGCACACATCCAAAACAGCAAGAACAACCCGTGCTGGCGTGGATGTGGGGAAAAAGGGACTCTCATCCACTGCTGGTGGGAGTGCCGACTGGTCCAGCCCTTTTGGAAAACAATATGGGCATTCCTCCGAAAGCTAGATATTGAGCTCCCATTTGATCCAGCAATAGAACTCCTGGGAATATACCCTAGAGACCGAAAAACACATAGCAGAAACACTATCTGTACTTCTTTATTCATCTCTACGCTATTCACTATAGCTAGAACTTGGAAACAACCTAAATGCCCGAGAACAGAGGACTGGCTGAAGAAACTGTGGTTCATCTACACTATGGAATACTATGCGGCTGTCAGAAAAGATGAAATTATGAAATTTACCTGCAAATGGATGGACATGGAGACTATCATGCTGAGTGAGATTAGTCAGAAGGAAAAGGACAGATATAGAATGACTGCATTCATTAATAGGATATAAATAGATACCAGTGTTTTACTAAATATGGGAAATGGTAATGGCAGATTAAAACTCACCACTGAATATACACAAAGAGACTTAAGTGATAAACTCTAAATATCTGCAGGGCTAGCCACAATGTGTAAAATAAGAGGGAGAGAGATGCAGAGACAGAGAGAGATAGAGAAAGAGAGGAAACTGGGGTACCTGCTATTAAAGGCGGCCTTGGGGGGCTGGAGGGGGGGGGTACATTGGTGGTGGAAATGGGGCACTGGTGGAGGGATGGGTGCTGGAATACTGTATTACCAAGAACCAATTATGAACACCTTTGTAATTGTATGTTTCACGGTGGTATAATAAAAAAAAATTTTAAATAAATAAATAAATAAAAGTAAACCCTTACAGATACGTTTCCCCTCCACGGATGAGTGGGGAAAAATGTACACAAATGCATAGAAACTCAATAAAAAATTAGCTGGCGGTGGTCGGGGACCATATGGGATGCCGGGGATCGAACCCGGGCCAGCACAGGCCAGCACAGGCCGGCACAGGCCAGCCACATGCAAGGCAAACACCTTACCCACTGGGCTATCCCTCAGGCCCCTCTTTTTAAATATTTTGTCTTTCAACATTGGTGTGAACAATGGCATTCCAACAATGGCTTTCAGCGTTGTGTTTCCCATGTATAGTTTCACACCTGGAACCATTTAGACACTCTCACCACTGAATGTCTAGTTGCTATCCACCATCCTATCAGCTCCCTTCTTCTCGTTCACATACTCCTACTCATATCCACTCCTATAATCACCTTTCTGTGGTCAGACTATACGGGTGAGTTTGGCTTTGTTTAATAGCTTCCATAAGAGCAAAATTTTAATGTCTTAGTGTCTTTCGTTAAGGGCTCTTCTAATTCAACCTATTATAACCCCTAAAAGTTATACATGTAGTTGCAAATGGCAGATTTCTTCTTATTCTGTCTCTCTCCTCTCTCTGTCTCTGTCTCTCTCTCTCTAGCTTTCTCTCTCTCTCTCTCGCTTTCTCTCTCTCTCTCCCTTTCCCTCTTATCTCTCCCTGGCTAATTTTCTATTGAGTTTCTATGCATTTGTTTACATTTTTCTCCACTCATCCATGGAGGGAAACATATCTGTAAGGGTTTACTTTTAAGCATCCCCAGGACTTACTTCTTTACAGACATCGTTACTGATGTGGAGTTCTGCGTGCGTATTAGTAAGTTTATGGCAGACTAATTAATGATGCATCAATAAAATCACTCTAAACAAAAGCACAGTGAATGGTACTTCATCTAGAGTACCAATAAGAGTTATTGGTCATACACCACACATAGAAGCATAATTTTATAAAGTAAGTTTGCAACACTAAATAAAGTAACACATTTAAATAGTAATTATTTTAATGATTGCAAATTGTGATATAGTGACTAATGCTTATTAACTATACTAGGAGCTTATGTCAAGATACGCAGCTGCTTAGTTTTTTTCTTTAATTTTAAAATCTTAATTGAGAGATGGAGGCTATTTAATTGCCTTACTAAGAAAGTTGTATTCGGGGATCAAAAGTAAGAGGACTGTGTGTGCTGAAAATAGGAGAGCAAGACCAGTTTGGTTGCTCTGGAGGATCAGGCTTCACACAACACAGTGCTAGCACCTGCCCCTTCCTGCCATTGGGCCCCGCCTAAACGAGCGAATCTGGAGGAACAGATTCAAATCCCTGCTCTTGGAGAATGAGACAGAAGATGAATGACTCCATGCTTCTGTGACTCCAATCTTGATCTCACCCTTAATGATGTTTGCCTCGGTGGAAAGAGCTCACATATACGAACTATTGAGACAAAGTAATTTAATAGAAGATAGAAATTAGATAAAGGTTTCCAATAAGTAGAACAACCTGAAACTTCTAATCGACAATTTGTAAACCATAAAAGCATTTATATTTTGAAATAAGACTGTGGCAGTGTAGAGATTTTTTTTTGCTCTTTGGGTCATACCTAGTGATGCTCAGGAGTTAGTCCTGGCTCTGTACTCAGGAATTACTCCTGATGGTGCTCAGGGGACCCTATGGGATGCCATGGATTGAGCCGGGTAGGCCGCATGAAAGGCAAAGGCCCTACTCGCTGAGCTATGTCTCTGGCCCCATTTTTTGGAAGCTATATAGAAAGTTGTATGAAAAATATTTAGTGAATGGCAATTATTTGATAATTCTTTTATCAATATAGTTTGGACTATAAAATAAGTATAATTTTAAAATGTTATCAACATAATTCTCATAAAGGAAAATAATAATTAAATAATTAAATGGACATTAAATAATTATATGTGGGGGGGGTCAAATAGTGTGCTGAGCTGTCTCAGATTATAGTAAGTCTCATTCTCTTACATGTCGCTGCCCAGTTTTCCCAACACTACTTGTTGAAGAGGCTTTCCTTACTCCATTTTAGACTCTTGCACCTTTATCAAAGATTAAATGATCATGTGTTTGAGGTTGGGTGACAGGATTCTCAATTCTATTCCATAGGTCCACAGGTCTGTTTTTATTCCAATACCATGCTGTTTTAATTACTACTGCCTTGTAGTACAGTTTGAAGTTGGGAGCGGTGATGCCTCCCATCTTCTTTTTCCCGAGGATTGCTTTGGCTATCCTTGGGGGGTTTATTGTTCCATACAAATTTCAGGAGAGTTTGGTCAATTTCTTTGAAGAATGTTATGGGTATCCTTAAAGGGACTGCATTGAATCTGTACAGAGCTCTAGGGAGTTGGACCTGTGTCTAACACCATGCAAAAAATCAGATCAAAATGGATTAAAGATCTCAATATCAGACTTGAATACATAAAGTACATTGAAGAAAATATAGGAAAAACCCTCCATGACTTTGAAGCTAAAGGCATCTTCAAAGATGAAACATCACTAACAAAGCAACTAGAAGAAAAGATAAACATATGGTACTACATGAAACTAAAAAGCTTCTACACCAAAAAAAACAGTGACTAAGATACAAAAGCAGTCCACAGAATGGGAAAGAATATTCACCCAATACCCATCTGACAAGGGGTTAATATCCAGGATATATCAGGCCCTGGTAGAACTTTACAAGAAGAAAACAAACAACCCCATCAAAAAAATGGGGAGAAGAAATGAACAGAAACTTCAGCAAGGAAGAAATTTGATGGCCAAAAAATATATGAAAAAATGCTCATCATCACTAATCATCAGAGAGATGCAAATCAAAACAACAATGAGGTACCATCTCATGCCACAGAGACCGGCACATATCCAAAAGAGCAAGAACAAGTGCTGGCGTGGATGTGGGGGAAAAGGGGACACTCATCCATTGTTGGTGGGAATGCCGGCTGGTACAGCCTTTCTGGAAAACAATATGGACATTCCTCCAAAGACTAGAAATTGAACTCCCATTTGACCCAGCCATACCATTCCTGGGAATCTAACCTGGGAAACCAAAAATACGCGAGTGGAAACACCATCCCTACTTTTATGTACATAGCAGCATTATTCACAATAGCCAGAATCTGGAAGCAACCAGAGTGCCCGAAAATCGATGACTGGATAAAGAAGCTTTGGTACATCTACACAATGGAATACTATGCAGCTGTTAGGAAAAATGAAGTTATAAAATTTGCCTATAAATGGACGGACATGGAGAAGATTATGTTGAGTGAAATTAGCCAGAAGGAGAGAGACAGATACAGAATGACTGCATTTATTTGCATGGCATAAATATATATGTACATATTATGATACCAATATCCAAGGTCAAGTGAAACATACATCAGGAGGTCCTGTCAAAGGTGGAAATTATCACAAAAGTGTGGGAGTCAGAGGTTAGGTAAGACAGAAAATGGAACAGGGTGCTAATAATTGTCGAGGGTACTAATGCCAACCTAGAACTGAGCATTAAATAGAGGCAAAAAAGATACACATGACAACCCTTTAATGTATGTTCTGTAATCCATAGTCTGGAGGGGAAGGAAAAGAGAAAGAGAGAGAAAGGGAAAGAAATAAAGAACCTGCCATAAATCAGGGCTGGGGGGGAGGGGGGAACAGGGGAAGTTGGAGGTGGGAGATGGACACTGGTGGCGGGATGGGTGCTGGAACACTGTATGACCAAAACCCAAATCTGAACTTTTTAATTGTATATCTTTGTAATTGTAAAAAAAAAAAAAATTAAAAAAAAGTCTCATTCTCTGTGCAAAGACTAAAACCATTTTATGTAAAAAGTCTAGTAAGAACCAACTGATATGTTCAGGGAATGGATTTCATAGTAAACTTTTTTTTCTGTTTTATTTATATATTTACACTGTTTTATTCATATATTTACATATATTGTCACATAAAAGAGCAGATTTTATGAATAATAGCATAGTTATATGGATATGTTCATATCAACTCAATAATATTAGATATGATGGTGCCTATTATATTTTGAAAGTGTCACCAAATTGTTTATGTAACATGAAATTCAAAAGTCAAAAAATCAAAGTTAAAAACCAGGACTCATTTGTTCTGAAAAATATAGAGCTGTAAAACATATTTCCTAATCCACTTTCATCTGGGCTCCCTTTTTGACAGTCAACAATAAGAATGGATCCTTGACATGTCCTTTGTGAGCATAGCAAGGGGATTTACTATTGGGGCTACCCACAGAATTTACAACAATAATAATGGATCATTTACATATGTTTCATGAGTATAACAAGGAGATTTGTTAATGGAGCTACCCACAGCAGCACCTCAGGGGCTGTCTGGTCCAGGGAGGAGCTCAGGCTCTGCTGAGGGTAGGAGTAGGGACTCGATCATGTTTTAGGAGTCTTGAATTTTAGAAATTTGGTTCAGGTTATGTGGGAATATTTCCAAGTAAAGGTTCTCGAGCTTATTGCCAATGGTTACTGAAGAGTGAGTGCTAAATAAATCACCTTGACCTTAACATTATCTGCTGAGACAGGTTGCTAAGTTTAGAAGCAGTCAGAATGGAGATTGAATCAAAATCTGAGATATTTGACCTAAAAAAAAGCTATTGAACTTCTCTTGACACCTCCACACCTTAGATAGACACAGACAGCAAACGATCTTTTAAAGAGCAAAAGCACTTAGGAAGCTGAGTTTTTTTGTGAGTATGAGTGATCATATGAGAATTCCAACAGGTGGCTTGACTCAAAATTGTTTTCAAGAAATATATTTTATATTTTCTTATTTCTTGGAAGCAGACTAATGCAATAGAACTTCTAACTTCGGGTCTAATGCCTGGAGGATGTTGTATGAGTCTTCGGACGCCTTACTCTCTCAGAGTAAATGAAGTAATACACACACTCTGGGGATCGAGATGTATAATTTTGCATTCCCAATTATCATTTAATTCTGACTAAATTTAAAATGAATTTTAAGCTAAGTATGCATTTTTGAAAAGTCTATTTAAGCTTAGAGACAAATGATATTTAAATTGTGTATATAAGAAGGGGCCACTCTGACAACGAGAGTTGGAATTGTCACTCTGGATGCAAAATCTGTGCTGAAAGGAGGTAAAGTGATGTGCAGGACATGATTCCAGTAACAGTGTTGCAAACCACGGTGCCTAAAAAGGAAAATGGGAATGGAGAGGGAAAGAGAGAGGAGTGGAAGTGTCTGCCCTAGCCTCAGCCTTCAGGGCCAGGGTAGTGGAAGGTGGGCAAGAGGAAACAGAACATTGGAGGTGGGTAATGTGCCTCGGTGTACTGGTGAAGGGACAGGTGTTGGAACATTGTATGACTGAGACTCAATCAAGAACAACTTTGTAACTGTGTATCTCACAATGATTCAATAAAAATAAATTATGTATATTTAAGTTATGTTGTATCTGAATTTATTTCACATCAGTAAATATATGCATTGTTTAGGGCAATATCAACAAAGGATAAAAATGTGATTGTTTTCTTTGTATTAATTTTTTGGCTTCTATGTGTAATGCCAATGTATTTTGAAACAAGAAAGCTTGAGAAGCTTTATATAGAAAATACATTTTTATGTTGAGTTTCAGAACAGAAAGTTTATTTTAAATTTTAAGAAATATCCCAAGGCTTTTCAATCTCCTGGAATTTTAGTAATATGTCATAAAAGTACCTAAAGTTTTCTACAATCATTTCTGTGCCTGCAAACTTAGCCTTTGCTAACACTGAGATGGATGGATCTTGATGTGGGAAGACATTGATGGGAGTGGAGCACTGGGAAATAAAGTTGGTTTAATGTTAGCTTTTCACACTTCTCTGTGGGGGCTTGGACTTCCAATGCTGAATGTCTTTGTTCAGTACTGAGCTTTATATAGGTCCATAAAACTCAAAAGGATTCATTCGTTTTGAGGACAATAATGTTATTAACTATTTGTTAATGTTATTAACAATAATGTTATTAATTATTGTCCTTTTGAGGACAATAATGTTATTAATTGATTAATGTTATTAATCAATAACATTCCTTATTGATTAATCTCAGAAAAACATTCGAATTATGGAATGGTCTCAAAACTGATCAAGTCAAGGAGCTAGAGAGAGTATGCAGATGATAAGATGCTTTCCTTGCAAGCAGCCAATCTCGTTTGTTCCCCCTGACATAGCATATGGTCCCTAAGCTCCTCCGGAAGTGATCTTGGAGCACAGAGCCAGGAGAAAGTTCCCTGAGCACTGGGGTGGAATGGGATGGGGCAAATACCCACTCTCAGAAAAAGACCAGTGAAGCGAAAAGAAAATTTTACGTGGAATTTTGCAATAATTATCGTTACTCTAGTTGAGTATCCCTACGAGGGGCTGGAGTAAAACACAGCAGGTAGAGCTCTTGCCTTGCCCACCACTGACCTGGATTCAATCCCCAACACTACAAATAGTCCCCGAGTCCCACTAAGATGATTCCTTAGCCCTAGGCCGGAGTGATCCCTGAGTGTAAAGTCAGGAGTAACCACTGAGCACCGCTACCTGGAAGAAAAAGGTCTGTTGTTCTTAATTCTATGATTTCAAAGTGCAGATAAGTCATTTGCAAGGCCACAACACTTTTACATTATAGCAGTTTGATCAGATGCTGTCTCATGAGTGAAACAAAACTGGATTATTCATTTTTTGTTCTGCAACGATTTGCATGACAGATTTCAAGGTTGTTATAAGAGATTTTATACTCTAAAGCTAAAAGAAGAGGTCTTCTCTCTCAATTTGAAGTGTTTAGTGAGTAGTATAATTTACCATTTGTATACTATTTTAATGTTTAATTGATGACTACTATCTATGCCTGATTAATACATCCTTTGAATGTCTTTAGTGCGGAAGCAAAATGGAAACCAGTGAAAATATTTTCTGAGTCTTCCCATGTAGAACCTAAAGAGGTTCGTGGATCAGATTCACAAAGGTCTAATCGTGGTACTTAGCTTTGTGGATGGAGCTGTCGTGAATAGTGTAGAAAGGCCCTTAAGAACCAAGAGAGTGACTGTGAAGGAGAAAAGAGAACAGAACTGAAGACACTTTTTTCCTTCATCTTTCCCAATTGGTTCCCATTCTTTGCTGACTTGGTGACTTTACACCACAGGAACAGCTGAATTTTAGTTCCATTGACATTAACGCTCTGATCTATTTATGCTTCTTTGGCACAGAGTTAGTAGAAGATATTACTCTTGACTTTGCTGTTGGCACAGATCTGAAGTAGAGCTGCTTTTGTTTGGTTTTGTTGTATTTTTTTTCATTTTGTTTTGATTTGGGGCCACACCAGTGATCTCCAGGGCCTACTCCTGGCTGAGTGTTCAGGGACACCCTGGCAGACTCCAGGGAGTATGTGAGGTGCAGAGGATTGAAGCTGGGTGGTCTGTGTGCAAGGTAAGCCCCTTGGCCTCTGTGGGGGGTGCAGAGGATTGAAGCTGGGTGGTCTGTGTGCAAGGTAAGCCCCTTGGCCTCTGAACTCTCGTCCTCTAGGGCCACCTTTAAAATGGTGAGTTGTTTTCTTTGTATTACTGTAACATCGAGAGTTTGCTTAAAGCACTGATTGCCAAGGGGATTGGGTGGGTGAGTGGAGCAGCACTTGAGATATTGGTGGAATGATGCTGGCACTGCTGCTGGCTTGGTCTTGGAACATTGCAATATGGGCAACTGTTATTAACAGTTTTGCATACCACAGTGGCTCAATAAAGACTGGATTGGGGGACAGTGGAAATATTTGGGAAGTAAATTTAGGTTGATTTCACTGTTGCTCGGTTACTTAAGAACAGATGCTGTCCGGACTTCAATACTGCTGTGGGTGGAGATGCAAAGGAGCATTTCTGCAGAGAGCAGAGGGAAAGGCATTCTGGACTAATCTTAAAAAGCCCAAGGCTGAACAATATTCAACCGCTTAGATTTTCAAAACACCATTTATTTTCAATAAGATGGCATTAGTACCATATTTGTTGAGAATATTCATAACTAACTAGTGACTTTTATTTTTATGCTTATTAAAATATGATATATAATGAAATTCTTCCAATTATCAGTATTTTCTGAAATTGTGTTAAATGTCATACTGTGCCCTAGTGTAGCGCTATTTCTTCTGCTTCCTGTTTAGTTTTGCTTCTTAATAATGATAAGTTCATTTTGTTTCTATCCCTCCTGCTCATTTTGCTCCAGTTTACAAAAATGTCTCATCCTTTACTATAAAGATGACCTTTGACTTTTGTTGAAACAACTGAAAAGGTCACTTAGAAACATCATAGGGTCATGATTTACCACTAAAATGCTGATTTGTTATAAAGAATGGAAAGAACAAAATAATTTCTCTTTGGCTCTGTCAGAATCATGTTATCCAAATCTGAAAACAGCAATTTACATCCACATAATTTCCTGAAATAAATCTGATTTTGCATAGAAGGTAGAGATTAAAATCATTCCAACGGGAGGAATATCCTTCTCAAATGATTAGTTCTGCTTCTTTGATTCCATCTGGGCTGATTCTGCTCATGACTGGCTTCAACAAGCATCAAAGCGGGGGCTGGATTATGAGCACATCGACCTCAGGAGATGTCAACACACCACAACTAAATAGGCTCCTTTACTACCTTGCAAAAATAAGATCAACAGATGTTTACACTTATCACTCACATACACATCTTTTGACCTCTGACTAGCATACCCAGTAAAGAGAAAGGTCTCCAAGGATGATCTACAACCTGAATGTGGGCATGAAGCATGTGGTTTCAAATAAGTTTTTCAGTTTCCAACCGAAAAGATAATTTCTGCGCCCTAAATATTCTCAACTTTTCATGTTGAACAACAGCTTACCTGAACCTCTTTGAAGGCGAGTAGAAGCCAATCTTTCCCATAGTGATTCCCCAGGATTGGAGACTTTCTCAGACTTAAAGATTTGACATATCTGCTCTTTTTGTTGTTTCTGTGTATGTATTGATATTATAATGATCCTGATCAATCTGAATATGTGGGTAATTGAAGTGGAGTGACTCGATATCTTTAATGGAAAGTGGCAACTTGGTTATGAAGACATTGATAAATAGACCCAATGTAAGGATCGATCAAAGCCTGCCTGCAACCAGACACCAAAGTCCCTTTTTTGATACAATGCTTCTGATGATATACCTCTGAAACCTTGTGATTATCAGAGCAGAGTTAAGCCAATCTTAGCTTCTTTGGATTCTAATCTTAGGTGCTTTGGATTCAGAGATGTTGGAATCTATGGAACCTTCTCCCAATTGTGTTAGTTTCCAACAGAGGTTCTGTCTGGGGAAGCAGCATTTTCTCCTCAGTAGGCAGACTTCATTAAGCAACTTGCATTCCCAGACATGATGGCTCGTAACTATGTTGGTCTCTTGAATCTTGTCTATGTATTTCACAACCTCCTTCCTTACAGTGCTAATTAAATTGTGCTATTTTATGTAATGGGAGTTTACCTAAGTTATATAGTAATTATTTGTCATTGGTTTGAATTTTAAGTGAAATATCTCCATCCAGGTGTCAATCAACACAATTAAAATGCTTATTGCAGGAGAATTTAGGCAAAAGATTTTTTTTTCTTAAGGGAGACAACCATTTTCTCTGGTTGGAAACCATACATCATCTGGAGCATGTTGCTCCTTTGTCTTGTACCGTCCAACAGAGACAATTGTTCTATTTGGTTTCCTCCAAACAAACAACTCTTGGAACCAACATCACTAAACATAAATTCTACCCCAATATTTTCCTTACATTGTAATAAATGTTATATCCTTCCTGAAGCTTATATTATGAATATAATTTTTCATAATTTTTAAGTTGAATTGAATTTCTGAAATGTACAGAAACTCATGATATATCATAGAATGATTAAAACTTTTAATAAATTTAGGTCAAGATTAAGTCCGCACAATTGTATTAAGTGTTCACAAAACACTTTCAGCAAATGAATGCACTGTGCTTCTAGGTGCCTCTGTCCATAGAGTCTGATCTGTTGTTCTAGCATTTAAAAGTCATCCTCTAACTTAAAATACTACCCCCCTTTCTTCCTTCCACATGCTCCAGGAATTCTGGAATCAACCAGACAATGAAGGGTAGACTTAGATACAATTTAGGGGACACATTCTGCTTGCTCATTAAAAAGATAGAATTCCAAGGAAACTATTGTTTAAACTTGTTTTGAAAAGCAAGTTGTAAGCCAAATTAGTTCGCAGACCTATTTCAGAATAATATTTTAGCACCCAAGTCAACAAAATTAACCTGACTTCCTTCATCTGCACTTTGAAAGAATGAAGATAAAAGAGGTCAAATAACAAGAGAGACAAAATCAGAACAGAAACCAGCCAAACATCTTAATAATTTAATAATTAAAATGAACCTACTGATGTCATGTTCTCTTGCCTAGTAGCAAGAGTTTAAACAAGGACCGCCTGGGTATTTCATTAACTTAAACATTTTAAAGCAGTTATGTAGAACCAATTTCCTCTTCTTTCTAAAGCAGTAACAGTAGACTGTATATTAAATGTGAAATATTTGCACATGCTTGCTTCAAAGGTTGATGATCAAAGATCAAAGCCAGGAGCGGGTCTGATGCTTTCAAAGGCATGCAGTTATTGTTCACAGCTGTTTGCTATTTCGCCTTCACGTGTTCAAGAGAAAGGCTATTTCAAAGAAGGAATAAATTTACTTTGGGACTGAGGCTGTGTGATAGTCATAGTAAGCAACTTTTGTGAGATAGGAAAGCTAACTCCTATCTTGGGGAGAGGAAGTTACTTGAGACTCCTAGAAGTTTCTATGTCATCATTTTTTAAGGTTAGAAATTTAACATGTGCCAGATTCTAAACAAAATTGCTGCTGTATCAAATGGTTGCCTTGCTTAGAAAGTGAATAAAAGGTGTGCCTGAATTCCCTGAGCCAGGATTACTCACTAGTTCTCATTGGTGTGTCACACAGAATTTATATTTAAATGAAATGTTCATCTAGACAAGCATTTTACTTAGGCTTACATAATAAGAGTGAATTTCTAAAGAAAAAGATGTGTATTTAAGAAAGTGTGTGCATTTAGTCTTTGTCCTTCTAGGTGGATATAATCATAGATCAGGAGGCTTTTAAGCAGCAGATATTGACTCCTAAAATCTCTAGGGACTCAAAGTCCATGATCAAGGCACCAACATGTTGTGTGATGAATGAGAGCCTGTTTCCAATTGAAAGATGCCTGTCATCCTATTCATCCTCACTTGGCTGAGAAGATGTTCTTGGGTCTCAGTTGCATAGACACTAATTCCATTAGTGATGTTACCTTGGAAGGCTCCAACTTTAAATCCCACCCTACTAGGGAAGAGGCTTCAACATGCAGATATAGGTGAGTTATAAGCTTCGGTCTACATGCTCCATGATGTTAAAGGCATTAGTTCCATGGTTTCCAGTGAAGTACACAATCTCCATCTGAATCTCTGCCGGCATGCACAGTGGTTCTCACTTGGTCTTGCTCTAGCGTTGGGTAAATGATTTCTGTGTACATTTGCCTCTAATATTCTCAGAGTTGTCAGAATGTCAGAAACAATTAGCACATGGGACTTGGAAGAAAAGGAGCTTACTGAATAACAAATATTTCAAAATAAGCCAGAAATTCCACTTTTTAAGTGTTTTTCATTTAACTATGAAACCTTTAACCAAGGGATCAAAACGTTGACATCAAGTATAATCTTATGTATTTATTTTCATTTCAATACGCTAAATTATATGTATCCTGCACTTTCATATATTAAATATTGACAGTCCTAATTGATTATTTTATGACAAATTATGACTATGATGATCCACTGATGAATGATCATTTTTAATCATAAAATGATCTCACTCCTGCTCGCTGGCTCTAAACAGCAGTATTTTACAATTAGTTGAATATTTTATTCATTTTACAACATTACTTATAAGATAAATTGAAAGTAGGAAAGTGATAAGAAGCATTTCAAAACTTAATTACTTTGAGGTAAAGTAACAAATTGTTATCATTCTTCAGGCAATGGATCTTAAGATTCACTGTAGTCATTGTAAGCTAGTTGGTGTTTCATTGTGAATGAAAACAACAATTTTATAAAATAATTAAAAATAATAGAATGATTTGAAGTTTATTGTTCAATAAGAAAGATTTATTTAAAGAACATGTGGCATTGTATTTTTATATTAAGACAACATATACATATCACACACAATGATTTTAAAAATAACTGACAATCTAAGAATTTAATATTTCAGTATTTCTGACTAAAGATTTCAGGATTTTTTGAGGCATTTACCTTAGAAATACTAAAATATTAAATTTTAGAAAATAAAATATTACTTTTATATTGAAAAATATTTTGTCCAAATTTCCCAAATTTGACAGTAATATGCTTTTAGACTATATTAGCTGTAAAATTATTATTAAAAATGAGATCCCTTTCTAGGCTAGAGTTAGTCCTGAAGAGGTGCAGAGCAGAACACGAGGGTGCTTGACCTGCACATTGCTAATCTGGGTTCAGGCCTTGGCACCACCTGTGGTTTCCCAACCCCCACTAGGTGTGATCCTGAGAGCAGAGCCAGGAGTAAGATCTGAGCAACATCAGGTGTGGCCAAAAACCAAACCAAAACAAAAAGAGACAGAGAGACATCTCAGCAATGTGAGATCATGTTTTGCATCTGGGAAGCCTGGATTTAATCCACAGCACCACAAAATCCACTGAGTACCCCTATGATTGAGCATCCAAGCAAGAGGTAGAATTAGTTCGTGGGTTGGGCCACCATATGTCATGCAAAAAAAGTGAAACAAAACAAAACAAAACAAAACACACAGGCACAAAAACTGATCCTTTGCTTAATGAAAGCTGAGTTTAAAATGAACAATACTTAGAAATAACTTGTTGGTATAAGATATGTGTGTATATGTATGTATATATACATATATATCGACATGCAAAAGGACATTCATGTTTTGGTTTAAAGATGCTATTAGCAAAACATGCTTTTTTGTAATGCATTTGATTTTCAGACAGTACTTGCAGATTTAACTTAAACAGGGGCAAAGAATAAAGAGCAAGAATTATTTTCTTTATGTGTTCCTAGTTGTTTCTTTAACAGGTCTCTCAAATGAAGCTTGTGTTTCCAATAATTATAAGCTTATTTTATATAATTACTTTCCCCTAAAGCAAGAGTCAAAACTATAAACTATAAAGCAAATGAGGCACTCTTGTTTCTATGTTGTTTTCTCTCCTTTATAATTTTCCTTTGTTCTTTAAAAATTTTTTGTACCTGGATAATCAAAATTGCTTTCCTGCATATTAATGGCTAGGAATTCTAGTGGTATGTAGCCTGTATAACATATTTATAAAGCAAAATGTGTAACGTTTATTGGATCAGACAACCAAGTAGGAATTAGACACTAAGTGGGTATTTTTTCTTGCTTATATTTGGGTAAGGAGCTTACCTCACGGTGATCCCTGAGTGTATTTTTATCCCTGTGAATTACCCAATTGTCTTGCATGATATCACCACTTTACCTTTCCAAACACTAAGTGAGGATGGTGAATCACTTATTATTCTGAATTTTTTGTGTCAGTAGATGATTTTGCATGGAATAATTCTTTTCTTATGCTTTGAAAATAAGAAATGCAGATTATAAAGAAGTAATTTTGTGAAAATTTGATTATTTAAAATTTGAGTACATGGAGTACTTTATCCTTTTCAGTTTTGGTTGTTTTGGGACAATGCCCTGTGGTGCTCAGGCTTACTCTAAGATCTGTGCTCAGAGCTGGGGGGACCATATGCTGCTCCAGGAATGGAGGCTGCATGCGGGGTAGCGCCGTGCTCACCTCTCTCTCTCTCTCTCTCTCTCTCTCTCTCTCTCTCTCTCTCTCTCTCTCTCTCTCTCTCTCGGCCCCCCTTCCCCACTTAATTTTAAGTAGCTATATCAATAGAGAGTTGCGTCTGGAATGGTTTGCCTGGGTTTGAAGCAGGCACCTGGTTTTGAGGGTCAGCAGCACCCACGCTTGCACCACTCAACATTTGCTGGGATGTAGGACACTGCTTTTCTTCTTTCCACACCGGGTGCAGTGTCTTTCATTCGACTCTCACCTGTTTCTTTTTATTTGTCTTGCCACATGTTCCTATTTTCTTCTCTAATTCATTCTCCACATTCCCTCCTTAGTTTTTGGGCCACCCTCAGATCTGCTCAGGTTTCTGTGCTCAGGGGTCACTCCTGGTGGGACTCAGGCTCTCCCATCTGGCTTCTTAGGGATTGATCCCAGGCTGAGCACGTGTGGAGCTAGTACGCTGCCTGCTCTGCTTTTGCTCTGGCCCCGAAGTCCACATACCTAGAGCAGACAGAGAGGGAGATCCCAGTTACTGCACTCTGCCCCTCGCCGTGCACAGAAGAAACACACTCCACACCTAACCCCAGCTTCATCGTCAGTTCAGGTTGGAATCCAAGGCATGGTTCCAGATAAGACTTTCCTGAAGTCAGTCAACGTGAGTTTCTCCCTTACCCTGCAGAGTTGTCCGATTATCATTTTTCTTGTAGCTGCATTTTTTAATCTAGACAGCATTCATATATATATACATATATATACATATATATACATTTAATCATTAAAATAATCATCGGATGAAATGCTTCTGTCATGGGTGGCTATAGACTCAATAATTTGTTGGATCAGGTTAATAAGAGTTCTAACACATTGGATGCATATTGCTGGATAATTCTCAATAAAGGAAATTTTTAGTTGAAGGAAATTTTTTAAAGTCCTGTTATATCTTGCCGCTTTTAAATATTCCATGACTTTAGACCATCACTCTTGTTCAGTAATGATGCAATGTGTATATTTCCTATTGGACTTTCTATGTTTAGGCCCCTTTATTATACTGAGAATACAGGAAGACATGCATAACATATATTCCCTTTGCCTGTGCTTATATAATACCGAATTTCATGTTTTCAGGTAACAAACTATTGCTCTTACATTTCTTAGCAAGCACGATTTATGACTAAGCCAACCCAAACACGAAACTATGAGTAGCCTTATAAATACCCTCAAAATTTAACATTATAGTTTCATTAATTATATTATAATATGTCATAATATACAAATACTTAGATTTTTGTATGCAATAAAACCAATTTTGAATACTTCCTTTTTCTTTGCATTTCAGTTATTCTTTCAAAATTATATTTTGAGGCTTTGGCTGCAGTTTGGCAATAAAAACAATGCTTACATGAATCCCGAGTTTGGTTTTACATATAAATATATATCTGCCCCTCAAGGTGTTGCAGGTGTGGCTGAGTTGCCCAGCAGATGGCAGACAGGAGATAGGCTTGTCTACACCTCCCAGGGCTCTGCCCCATGGACCTTGCATGGTTGATGGTCTGACATAGAAAAAGACTGGGAACCCTGGCATGGCCAGAGCCACAGAAGAGCCTGGTAAGCTACCAGTGGTGTATTCAATATGCCAGAAACAGTAACAATAATGGACCTCATTCCTAATTAATGGAGACGTTACTGGCACCTGCTGGAGCAAATCGATGAACACTAGGAAGACAAGTGACAAGTGACAAGTGATATAAGTCTATAAGTACATGCATAGATATTTCCATATATATTAAGGGAGAGATTATATATTATCTTACTGACCTTCCCACTACCCAGAATACATTTGATTCCATGTCTTAAATAAAACATACTCTTTACTTACTATAGAAAATAAATTATGAATAATTAACTGGAAATATACATTATCATAGTAATTTTATGCTAGCAAATACTGGGAGCAAGAAGCTAATATATTTCTTATCTCCATCCTCAGTCCTCCTATATCTAGCATTATATGAAAAAGTATATAATAATTCTTAACATGGTAAATATTTTATGAATTATGAAAAGAAAGTGAAGCAAGGGGACCAAGGAATCAGATCAGTCTATCAGAGCACATGCTTTGCATGCAGAGGGCCCCAAGTTCAATGATTGGCAGTTCATGGTCTTCTGAGCATCACGACAGTGATCCTTGAGCACAGCTACTATGACACAAGAATGAGCAAACTAAGTGGAAAATGAGGTGGAGAGATTGTTTCCTGAGATTAAAGTCTTGGGGCTTCAGCGGTAGCAGAGTGGAGAGTGCATTTGCCTTGCACATGGTTGAACTGGGTTTGATCCCCAGCATCCCATATGGTCCTCTGAGCACCTCCAGGAGTAATTTCTGATTGTAGATCCAGGAGTAACTCCTGCACATCATAAGGTGTGACCCAAAGAGCCAAAAACAATCGTTATGTGCTGGATATGTGTATTTATTTACTGAAGACTAAATCATATACCTTTTGGAAACAGCAACGTGTCAGAAAAGAATATGACATATTAACACTCACTGCCTTCATGTTCTTAAAGGATGTCAGATTTTATAAATTGATACACAGTTGCCTTTGCAGAGTTGTGTAGTTTTATAATATATGAAAAGTATGTTTTATTTTAAATGTTGATTAGGATTTTTAATAGTTCTATACATATTAGTCCAGTTTACTTCATCTAACTTAAATTTGAACTTAATAATGGATTGTCAGGTTCTTCCAGTTCCCTGAAATTAGAGTGTTTTTTGCACATTTATCAACATGTGGTTCATACATCACTCCCAAACACAACATTCAATAAGCATCCTGGGCTTAGTGAACCAGAAATAATTATGTTCTATTTTCTTTTGGAATTCTACTCTTGAATCAGTTCATTTATATGGAGATATGTTAAGCTCACCATGCCATTTGTATTTCTTAATCCTTCTTTTATTAGTTATGCTTAGGAGAAAATTATACCATTATTTCCTACAAGTCTCAAACCTCAACTAATTTGTGTCATCAAAACTATTTTCAAGAGGTTTTCTTTCAAACAAAATAATTATTCTGCTGTGTGTCTCAGTTTGACTGACTCTATCTAATTATCTTTGCTCTTCATTCTGCTGGTGAAAATAAGCATTGGGGAGCAGAGTCTCTTAGAAGGAACTTGTGTGTCGGACTTGTCACTGGTTGTTGGCCTTAACTATCCTTCATGCCATTGATCGTCTGCAATACTACAGTTTTATTTTATTAGTGATAGACCTTTCTTCATTATATTTACCAGAACAAGGTTGATTTATAAATGCCAGAAGAAATATTTTCTATATTTTGAACATTGAATCTGGCCATGTCAGTTGCAGAATTATTTTTCTGACTTACATGGTTATCATTGAAAGGGCAATTGGACAACAACATTGTGTTTATTGTTTCATAATCTGAATCAATATTACTGAAATTTCATTTTCATTACTGTTGTGAAAGTTCCACTTTTTATTGAATTACAGTGTGATACACAGTTACAAAGTTAGTCATGACTAGATTTCAGTTATACAATGTTCCAGCATACATCTCTTCACCGGTGTACATTTCCCATCACCAATGTCACCAGTTTTCTTCTGCAATCCCCTCTCATCATCCTCTATAGAAGACCTCTCTCTCTCCTTCTCTCTCTCTTTCTCTCTCTCTCTCTCTCTCTCTCTCCCCATCTATGTGAGAAGTCAATTTTTAAAGAATTTGTTAACCACACTTTTGTTTATGAATTTCAAATTTAAAGGGAAAAATGTTTCCAAGGTTCAAATTAGTACTCAAAATATATTTTATTGTTCCATTGAAATTTTATGGCACAGATTATTTAATGGAGGATGTGGATTAGGGCAAACCCAACAGTGCTCAGGGCATATTCCTGCCTCTATGCTCAGGGATTCAGGTATGCCTGATCCAGACAGAGACTCAGATCCACGGGACAGAGCTGCTACCGGCTCTCCCTGTGCCCAGCTGACCATGAGGTGCCCAGGAGGGGAGGCGGGTTCTAGGCTAGCCTGCCATCTCAGCAGAGCCTCGCAGGAAGCCCCAGAGGAGCCCTTACACCTTGAGGGCCGCCATATTCAACATCTGACTCCACAGCTCGTCAGAGCTCCACCCAGCAGAAAAGCTGATATTCCCCTTTTCGCACAGTCACAAAGCAGCAGTGTGGTTCATTAACAAATGCACGAGATAAGAGGCTGCTACAAGAGTATCCCACCCACACAGAAGAGCCTGGCAAGATTCCCATGTTGCATTCGATATGCCAAAAAGCCAGTAACAATTATAGACCTCATTCCATGACCTGAAAAATGGTTTAAGGCTCTTCATGTTCCTGGAGTGAGCAGATGCCCTTGGGCTACACTAGCACATGACAGGACATATGGAGATGTTACTGGTGCCCGCTCGAACAAATCAATGAACAACGGGAAGACAAGTGGCACAAGTGATACAATTGATGCTCAGGGATCAATCCTGGTGGTGCTCAGGGGGACCATAAGTGGTGTCAGGGATCAAACCGTGATCAGCCGAGTACAAGGCATGTGCTTTACGCCCTGTCCTGCCTCTCCAAACCACAGTCTTCACTTTGAAGACATTTAACTCTGAGATCTTGGGGAAGCACTGAGTTATGCCCATTGAGGGAAGAGCATAATATTAAAGAGGAAGAGCATGACTATGAAAGCTGGCAAGTCTGGTGAAGAAGTGGTCTCACCACCTGGAAAGTACAGACAGGGTAGAGGTGGATTTCAGGTAAAAAAGTTAAGTGAGGTGCTATTTTGGGGGTAAATTTTCAGAGAATTCTAAGATCATTTTGCTGTACTAAGTCTCCTCGGAAGATGTTGACACGTTTTGAGCTGCCATCTGATGTGAACTAAATTATATTCTCCAGATGCAGTTGGATCGTGATCGCTGATGAGTGCAGGCAGAGGGACAATTAGGATATCTTTTTAAGGTGAGGCAATTACCCAGGTGAGAGCAGAGAGTAATGTCAAGAATCCAGGTGAAAGTCACTGGTGACATTTGGCAGTCGAGGTGAAGAGGTATGATGGGAATTTTGTTCATTTGAAAGTTTTGCTGTTAGATAAGATGTGGGCTCTGAAACAAAGAAGTTTGTCAGAGATGGGCTCGAGTTTTGCCTTAATCAATTAGAGAACTCTCCATCTGTGGAGCAGGGAAGACTGTGAAAGCAGCTGAAGGTGAGAAGCTTAGCTTTGAACACTTTAAAGTTCAATTTGGCTATTAGTTAACAAGGAACATCTTTAGATATAAAAAGCTGAAATTTAAATCTGCATGGCTGGAATCCAGGGAGATGTCTGTGGTAGGGTTATACATTTGAAGTTGTCTGCATAGAAACGTTATTTAAAATTGCAGAACTAAATGAGATCACTCAAGGAGACCATGAGCATAGAAAATGCATTTGAAGGGGTAAGCTCTGGAATATTTGAAAATCAACTGGTAAGAAGATGAAAAGCAACCAATAAAGAAAAGCAAATGGGAGCAGCAGGTGGTATAAGAGAAGTAACAGTGGAGGGACACCTGGGAAGCAATTTTTGAGTTGAGGAGCTTCACCACCTGGGCTGTTCACACACTGGGGACTGCCCTAGTGACTTTGTATTGTAATTGTATCGTCTTTCTCACAAGGAACTTTACCAAAGGCAGCATTTGGTTTGGTTTGGGGGCCACACCTGACAATGGTCAGGGCTTAGTCTAGGCCTTGGTTCAGGGATCAATTCTGGGGCACCAGGGTTCAAACCCAGGTTGGCCGCATGCAAGAGCAGGGCCCTACCCACTGTTGCCGTGCTGGTCTCTAGGCAGCACTTTGAAACACTGACTCTCACTCATTTCTCTGATTGGAAAATCATCAGTCTCAGCTTCGTCTGACTTCTAAATCCAGGGGGGTATGATTTCTGTACATTTTTGGGTGAGGTGTGTGTGTGTGTGTGTGTGTGCACGCTCCTATAAATATGTGTGTCTATAATCTTTTCAAATCACGAATTTTCTGTGATAAATTAGAAAATTGGATTTAAAGTACTTTGTGTGTGCAAGTCCAAGGTTGTAGCTGACACTTTCGATTTTCCTTGGTAAAGCCCATGATTTATAATAGAAACTCTATTGGTTTTAGTATGTCAAAGACTTTGAAAATTGCAAGTGTTTATAAATTAAAGAAAGAAATGGGAGTCTGAAGACTGAGAAATTGTGGAAAGATTAATAATATCATTGAAAATCCAATTTGCCTGCAAAGAAAATCATATTTTCTGGGAGAAATATTAATATCAGAGATGCCTAAATGGGTTATTTAAAGATTAGATTTCAGAGTATAGAGGATAAGAATAAAAACAAAGTCAAACAAATGAGGACAAAAAAAAACAAAGTCAGACAAATGGGGATGCAGAGACCAGAGATTCAATTGCTGGCTGATGGCCTCCACCCAGATACCTGCTGACGGTGGGTAACTGAAGATTATGCAGACAAAGTTCTGTATTTATAAATGCTTATGGGTATCCTTAAATATGTTTGTTTTACAAATTAGGGCATGAATACCCAAGAGACCGAAAAACACATAGCAGAAACACTATCTGTACTTCTTTATTCATCTCTGCACTATTCACTATAGCTAGAATCTGGAAACAACCTAAATGCCCGAGAACAGAGGACTGGCTAAAGAAACTGTGGTTCATCTACACTATGGAATACTATGCAGCTGTCAGAAAGGATGAAATTATGAAATTTACCTGCAAATGGATGGACATGGAGACTATCATGCTGAGTGAAATTAGAATGAAAAGGACATATATAGAATTACTGCATTCATTAATAGGATATAAATAGATATCAGTGTTTTACTAAATGTGGGAAATGGTAATGGCAGATTAAAATTCACCATTGAATATACACAAAGAGACTTAAGTGATAAACTCTAAATATCTGCAGGGCTAGCTACAATGTGTAAAATGAGAGAGAGAGATTCAGAGACAGAGAGAGAGAAAGAGAGAGAGAGAGAGAGAGGAAGCGGGGGTACCTGCTATTGAAGCAGCCTGGGGTGGGCGGGAGGGGGTGGGGTACATTGGTGGTGGAAATGGGGCACTGGTGGAGGGATGGGTGCTGGAATACTGTATTACCAAGAACCAATTGTGAACACCTTTGTAATTGTATGTCTCACAGTGGTATAATAAAAAATTAAAAAAAAAACAAATTAGGACATGATATTTTAGATGACCTAGAGTATCAAATTACAAGCAGTTTTCATAATAGAAAAATAAATGAATTTCACATAAAATTTTTTCAAATCTTGACACTAGAGAAATGAGAGGATGTTAATCCCTTTCTTTGACTACCTACCTTTTAACGTGTTTAAAATGTTAACGTATGCTTGTGAAATTACGCAAATGTTACATAAAATCTGTTTTAATGTTTCCTTATATTATAACTGAAAGAGAGATCCGCAATCATAGAGAATACTTGCCAATTTAAGGCACTGAAAATAATCACTTTTTTTTCAATTTATAAGTTGAAATACTCCATGTCTTCTCAAATATATCCCTCCCTCAAATATGTTTTAGTTGCAAATATTTGTCATCAGCATTTTCAAAATTGTCACTGTCACTGTCTTCCGGTTCATCATCAATTTGCTCGAGCGGGCACCAGTAACATCTCCATATGTCCTGTCTCATGCAAGTAGAACATGAGACAGGACATTTTCAAAATTAAAGAGATTTTATTTGACTAGTTTTAGTGATATATTTTGTTTTCCTGTTCAACTTTAGTTTGACTACTAAAACAACTTTGAGTATCACTTGTATCACATGTCTTCCCATTGTTCATTGATTTGCTCCAGGCAGCACCAATAACATCTCCATATGTTGCTGTAGGATACTAGTGTAGCCCAAGGGCATCTGCTCACTCCTCAAACCATTCTTTCAGGTCATGGGAATGAGGTCTATAATTGTAACTGGTTTTTGGCATATCAAATGCGACACTGGGCAGCTTGCCAGGCTGTTCTTTCTGTTCATTCTGTTCTTTCAGCTTTCAAATTTACTCCAACAAGTTTGACTTTTCCAGTCCTGTGTTATCATACTGTCAAAACTCAGACTTGCTAGCATGAGACAAACATCTGACTTGAAGAGAAGAAACGTTTCATTGTTAAAAATCTGGCAGAGCTGTGCTTTTGTCCTATCTTAATACAATAGCCATCCTTGTATAGGAAAAAAAATATTTTTAGGTAGGCACCTGTAAGTCAGTAGTATAAGATTAAAAAGTATTACCAACTTCTTCAGATTTTTGTTATTCTTTGTTTTGGGGGCCACACTCAGCAGTGCTCAGGGCTTCTTCTTGGTACTGTACTCAGGGATTAGTCCTGACAGGCTCAGGGACCATATGAGTGCAGGGGAGGGGGTCACTGCCAGGTTGTCTTGATGTCAGGCGAACCTGTGCTGCTTTGGTTCAGCGCCTGGTTCCTTGAGGTTCTGAGTAGATATCTACATTGTTGTTGCAGTGAAGATTTTTTTTATCTTAGTTAAGTTTTGAAAAAGTCAATTATATTTATAGTTTAGTAATATTTGTTTTTTATCTTTCAATCTAGACTTTAAACTCCTTGAATCAAGGAACTGATTTAAAAAATATTTTTTTTAAATTATGTATGTTCCATATTATGTCCCTCGAGGTGTTGCAGGTGTGGCTGAGCTGCCCGGCTGCGTCAGCAGGTGGCAGACAGGAGACAGGCTTGCCTGCACCAAGGGCTCTGCCCTGAGGCCCTGGATGGTTGATGGCCTGACAAAGAAAAGGACTGGACCCCCTGGGGTGAACTCAGAACTATGGCAGACCCTGGCAAGCTACCAATGGTGTATTTGATATGCCAAAAACAGTAACAATAATGGACCTCATTCCCAACAAATGGAGACGTTACTGATGCCCTTTGAGCAAATTGATGAACAATGGGAAGACAAGGGATACAAGTGATATGTTCCATATATCTAGCTTCTAATACACAAATCATTAGCTGACTAGAGAATAGCTTTTAAAATTATTGATTAAAAATGAAGCCATTTGGGACCTGAGCGATAGCACAGCAGGTAGGGTGTTTGCCTTGCACGCGCCAAACCTGGATTTGATCCCGGCTTCCATATGGTTCCCCGAGCGCCTCCAGGAGTAATTCCTGAGCAAAGAGCCAGGAGTAACCCCTGAGCATTGCCAGGTGTGACCCAAAAAAAGCAAAAAAAAAAAAAAAAAAAAAAAGAAGCCATTGATCTCATTCCATTTGGTGACGGAGTAATAAAGTTCATGTGAAGAGTTTTTGATGAAACAGAAAAATGAAAGAAAAGAACTGAGAACAAATTTTCTATAAACTAAATTTGCCCAACTCCAAATAGAAAATGCATCTAGTAAACAATGATGTCTACTATGGTGTTACCAAGACACATCTTTTAGAAGAATAGTAGGTCCAGAGGTAAAGTCCTCCTTAGTGGCATTAGTGCCCTGATAAAGCTGGCCCCAGAGATCTTCCCAGCCTTATGTCACGCAATGATACAGCAAGAGGTCTGGCACATATGCTTTCTTGCCAGCACCTATGCCTGGAACTTCCCAGCCTATAGAAATGTGAGGAAAATCTTTTCTGTTCTGTTTAATTCTATGGCATTTGGTGATAGTAACTTGAACAGACTATCAAGCCTTTAGGAAAGTAAGGTTGCAGCTGGAATCCAAGGAGAACCTCCTACTGCTTCTATAGCCAGGAAAGAAATAAAAACATAAATAAAGGAACTAAATTCTGGCAGCCAAGAGAAAGAACTTGGAGGCAGACTCTTCTCCCATTGCCAAAAGAAAATGCAACCCAGCGGACATTGGATTCAGCATGGTGAGGCCCGAACAAAGGATGTCTTAAGTCAAGTCTAGATTCTTGAACCTCATCATGAACAGGATTGTAGAAAACTGAGAAGATAAATGTGTGTGATTTGAAACTGTCAAATGAAACCACATCAACTTGGATGGACACTTTAGGTGACGTGCCAGTGGACCAGTCCCACTGCCGCCCACTTGCACTTGGCAGGAAGGCAGATCCCTCTCAAGAGTCCAGTCTGAAGGATTCGGAATCCAGACTCTGAGCCCAGACTGGCTCTAATTTCCTGCTGCATCTTTGCCTTCCGAAAACCTAACGACATTTCTCCTCTGCCTCAGACCCTCACCTTCAAAATGACAGTCAAGTTGTTTGACGATACTATGTGTTAATATAGGTAGTGCTCTTTGTGTGTGACACACACTGAGTGCTGAGTCTTATATTAAAGGAACATTTGTTCCATCACCAGAAACATCGAGTGTTACCCCAAAAAGTAGAAAGTAACTCGGCAATGAAGGTCCTAAAGAGCTTTTCTGCATGAGACAGAGTCTGGGCTATGCCTGCGAGGCTTTCTACCATTTGAGGCTCTCTTCATTCCTATTTCAAATGTTTACTTGGCTGCCCAGAATGCTTAGTCAATAGTCACGTTGTGCTTTGGGAGTCCTAGTAGCTGCTGAGACCTTCCTGGCCATCTAGATCCCAAGGGAAAAGATGTGGCCCCTCTGGTGTATGTTGAAGGCCCTGAGCAAAATGACAGATTAGTAGTAACTCTCTCCCTCAAAGTTTGAGCAGCGATGGCAAATGCCGATTTTTCCATGGGGGAGCTCTGAAACTATGCATTTAAAAGTTGATCACCTCTGGTGTTGGAATCCACAGCATTTTGCATGCAGGCAGGTTTTGACAGAATTGCAGATTTATCTGCCCCACCCCAAAGCATTAAACAAACACAAACAAACAAACAAAACACAGCAGAACTGAACTGTATAAGCTGCATAAGACATTCAAAGGAATTACAAACTAAGCTTATCTGTTGGAAACCTCTCCTGTAGCTGAAACTGCCTAAGGCCAGGTTAGCTGAGACCCAGTTCCAGGAAAGAAAGATCAGCCAGGGCAGATGGAAAAAAATTAATGAGACAGAAGATATTATTTTCTTCCTGAAAAATCTCTGCTGCTTCTTCCTTTCTGTATCACTTATAAAATGAGGATGAGGCAAGAGCAGAGAATAGGATGCCTCTGTGTTTGTGAAGGGAGGCCTGTCTCACTGCACACAGTGCTGGTCTGGTGTGAAAATGGCTGGGCGTGAAAAAGTGATGTGCAGAGACCTCTAGAGACCAGAGCCTCGAACTACACCCACCGCTCTGCAGCTGGGGCTGGGAGCTGAGCAGAATTGAATTAGACTTGGAGCAAGAATGCTCTGTGCTAGCTGACTCCTGGCCTCCCTGGTTTAAAAAGCTTTTTTTCCCCTTAATGAGCTAATTAAGGTGGAATATGCTCTACAATTGCTTGACTGAAAGGGCAATGATTAAACAATAGATGTCCTTAGCAACTATATATTATACACACACGCACGTATATGATCAAGGTGTACAGAACATTTATTTTCAGGAAAAAAAATAAGCATTTGCCTGCTGTCATGACAGAGAACTTTATATTCACCTTCCGTTTTATTTATTTTGACTGTGAGGATCTGAGGTTTTCACATACCTTTTTTCTGATAAATTCAATGGTTCCTTTTGATACTTCTGTGGTTGGAAAATTCCTGGAGTGGTAATTGCTAATCCAGTATAGAGATGATGTTTTGAATGGCACTTTTAGTTTAAAATATCATAAAGGCATATATCATTTTATCTTTCTTTCTGTCTTCATATTTTTTTCAATTTTCTACACTTAGTTGTGCCTGGGAAATCTTTCCATCTGTCATTCAACGGAGGAATAAACAAATATAACTGCTCTTCCATCCCCCACACCCCCATATATAAGCTGATATATTGGTATTTAACCTTTCTCCAAAAAAGAATGAAGAGGATATTTATATGTGAGGAAGAAAGAGAGAGACAGAGACAGAGAAAGACAGAGATAGAGTGAGAGACAGAGAGTCAGAGAGAGAGAGAGAGAGAGAGAGACAGAGAGACAGAGAGACAGAGACAGAGACAGAGAGTCATAGAGGCAGAGGGAGAGAGAGAGAGAGAGAGAGAGAGAGAGAGAGAAAGAGAGAGAACAGGAATACAAATGCTAACTGAAGACAGGAAAAGATATTGTAATCTCTACTGCAAAGGCAGTCCAAAGGAAAATTTTCCTTTTTTGGGGGGACCTAAATTCTTCCAGCGATTTGGATGAGACTTACCCACATTCTGAATATAATCTACTTTATTTCTTCTTTATTTCTACTTTATTTGTAATCATATACAAAAAATATTTACTTTTTGTATAAAAAGTAAGGTGTGTATTTGGAACTGAGTATCAGGATTGAACCAAGTTGTCTAATACAATTGTAAACCAAACTTAGTCATTCTATAGTCATGTAGAATTTAGTAGCTGTCCCTGAACCTAAACAAAACAAACCCCCCATCAAAATATGAACAGAAACATACACAATGACACTCAGCATTGCATGATTATTCACTATTTTAGCTTATTTGGTTTGGGTATATATATTTTAGCTAATCCTCATAAACTATTTTGCACAAAGAGCTGTCGTCTTACAATTTATCCATGACAAAAGTCACTTGGGCACCCCAGCCGTGTAGTGAAGATACTTCCTTATTATGGGTCAAGGTTGAAGAGTCAGGGCTTGGACTTCCGTTACTTTAGCATTTATTTTTATTGAGGTAACATTTGTTTAGAAGTGTCAGGGGTATGTTATCACACCACACCCGTGACACACTACAAACGCCCTTTCCACAATATCCCACTGAGCGCATTCATCTCATTCTCTCCCTCTCTGTGGTCAAGGTTGGACAAAGTTTATTTTTATTAGCTGCTGTTGACTCCGCTGCTTGTCTCCATCCACATCTGAGGGAGCTCCTCCAGGCCCCAGGCTTTGTCTTTCTCCTTATTATTTAGCCGAGTTCCATTCAACTTGTTGCAAAAAGACAGGTTTGATATTTTTCTTAGAGTTGTGTTTGTATAGAGTATTTTGTATCTTTATTCACTCATTCTTCACTTAGTGCTTGATCATTTCTAGACATTGTCTATGGTAAATAGCATTGAAGACAGGAGTCCACATATCTTTTAAAATTGTTGTTTGGGGGACTTTTTTGTTTGTTTGTTTGAAGGCCACACGCTGTGGTGCTCATGGGTTACTCCTGGTCTTTTGCAAGTTAGGCCCCATGCATGCTGCCCTGACTGTCTAGCGCTAGAATTAGTGTTCATATGTTTTTGGGTAGACTGCTAGATTTGAGATTATGATTATATTTTATTTATATTTTAATTATTTTATAAATTTTCATACAGTTTTTCTGTAGAGTGGGGATTAATTCACATTCTTATCAAGAGTGAATAAGCTTCCTTTTTTCTCCACTTTCAGCCAGTATTTGTTGGTCTTGGTATTTTTCATCTGGGCTGTTTTGTATTGGGATGCATTTTATCAACACTTTGATATGCATTTCTCTGATAATCAATGCTAATGAACGTTTGGTGTTGTGCTCATTGGCTTTTGGAGAAAATAATTCATCTCCTCTTCCATTTTTTAAAAAGACAGAATTGTTTGTTTTCTTATTACTTTGTGAATTTTAAGCTATTAAGTGTCTTATACCTAGTGCTAATTATGCTTCCAAGAGTTAGTTATTGAATCAAGTTTTATTTTTCATTGATCAAATTATTTATGAAAACTTTTATTAACATATATTCATTATATTTTCAAAAACTGCAAAAATACTGAGAGTCAAATATCTTACTGATTTAACAAGTAGTTAAAATACTTAAGTTGATCTTCTTTTGCCCTTATTTTTATGTTTTAACACATATAATTTACCAGAGAATACCCACTGACTGTTTTTAAATTTTAGCATTGTTGGTAGATTAAAATATGGGGTATTTTTAGTGTTTTATTGGCATGCTCATGTAGAGAAATTTTTGCATTATCTTAGCATGAAATAAATAAAATGTGTGTGGACCCATTTGGTTAATTACAAAAGAAAGCACTTATATATTATAATATATACATTTTCTTGTTACTTTGAGAATTTTGACTATCTTGTATATTAAGTTTCTTATATCTAGTGTTAATTATGCTTCCAAGAGTTAAATCACAAATACAATACTAATATATATTATATATACTAAAAATATGCATAGTAGAAATATAGTCACTTTGTATATTCTTACTATAAGAAAGGATATATAGCAATTTAATTGATGTGCCACTACTAAAATGAGTTCAGTAACTGGATGAAAACACTTTATAGTTTATGATTTGATTTCTTTAAGGGCCAGCAATACAATCTTTTATCAATATAGTATTGATAGTATTTTATTAGACTCTGCCAACAGATCTACTTCACAAACGTACTCTTGTATGATTCATTGTAAGATAAATGCCCAAAGCCCAAGTCTGTATTTTATTTTTGTTTTAAAACTAGCTAACAGTTTAAACTTAAGGTTTAGTTACATATGTAGTAGCCAATGAATTGTCTTTCTTTTCTTTCTGAATCTAAGTATAGTAAAATTGAAAAAAAATACAAAAATATAAAGCACGCAGAAACTCAGAACTAGGTGAAATACTAGTATGTCAGCACATTGAATATACTTTCAAAGAAAGCAAAACCAAAATTTACAAACATCAAGAAGCCAGAGTTGTGGCTGAGGGGTGAGTACACACCTGGTGTGTGAGGTCCTGGGTTCACTCTCAAGCTCGCCCTCGCCCCCATCCCCACATCACAACTACACGGAAAACAGAGAAATGAGAATGATGACAGAGGTTAAAGAGAAAAAATATCAATGGAGACACGGCAAATTGCCAAAATAAAAAGAATCAAGATCCACACTAATGACAATTACAAAGATGGTTTTCTCTATTTTAAGCAAGTGGACTGCATTCAATTAGCCTGTGCATTAGATGTCTGGAGTACTTGCTAATTGGAATAAAATGTCATCTGGAGAAGCAGTTTAAGACAATGCTTAATGATAACTGAAAACTGTTTGGCATTGGCCCTGCAAAGGTCACTGAATTGGAGAGAGTTTTATCATGATATAAATTCAGACTAAGGGATGAGTGATACAGAGATTTATTTCTGAAGTCAGATCTGTGAGATAGTGTGAAGAGTCTCCATGGAAATGGGCTTCTGAGACATGAAGGAATGACAGGTCATTGTTGAGTTGGAAACTGGAGGAAACAGACCTC
This sequence comes from Cryptotis parvus, assembly GCA_021461705.1. Taxonomy (NCBI): domain Eukaryota; kingdom Metazoa; phylum Chordata; class Mammalia; order Eulipotyphla; family Soricidae; genus Cryptotis; species Cryptotis parvus. The sequence continues at coordinate 99,244 of JAJIBD010027084.1, forward strand.
GGATTTCTTTGTTGCTGCAGCATTCTCTTACACAGTACGGGATCAGCCCACGTTCAGGGGCATCTTGAGACGCCAGATGTGTATTAAGAACACTTACTAGAATTATATGTCTGCTTGAAATCAATGCAAAAGGAATGAAGAAAGTTATTTTGAGATGAAAGGTATTACCCAAATTCTGATAAACATGCCAGCTTTGGGAATGCCTCTTAAAAATGATGAGAAAGACACAGAGAGAGACTGAGAGGGAGACAGATAAAAAGCAGGCTGGGGAGGGGAGAGGGAATCAGGGGACATTGGTGGTGGGAAATGTGCACTAGTAGAGGGATGGTGTTGGAAAACTATATGACTGAAACCTAATCATGAACAGGTTTTTAATGGTCTATCTCACTATCACTGTATCACTGTATCACTGTCATCCTGTTCATCATCAATTTGCTCAAGTGGGCACCAGTAACATATCCATATGACCTGTCTCATGCAAGTAGAGCCCAAGGACACCTGCTTGCTCCAGGAACATAAAGAGCCTCAAACCATTCCATCATGTCATGGGAATGAGGTCTATAATTGTTACTGGTATCTGGCATATCAAATACGACCAGGGTAGCTTGCCAGGCTCTGCCGTCGCGGGTAGCATACTCTTGTAGTCATCTCAAAATCCAGCATTTACTGATGAACCGTCGCGGCTGCTTGCGGCTGCGTGTGCGGGCTGTGATAGTCTGGTCTGCTGGGTGGAGTTGTGACAAGAGGGAAGTCCGGATGTGGAAAGTGGCGGGCCCCATGGAGTAGGGAGGGTCATCTGGCTTGTTGTGAAGCTCTGCTGGGGTGGCAGGCCAGGGCTAGAACCCGCCATGCCTCCCGGGCACCTCATGAGGCGGCGGCTGGGCACAGAGAGAGCCAGTAGCAGCTCTACTACTGAGGTCTATCTCATGCTGGTATAATAAAATAAAACAAAGAACTATTCTCCTATGCCCCTTGTCTGAGAAATGGCTCTGCTACTCAAGATATAGTGAACAGTTATGCCTAAGTGACATTATTTTCACCAGTCACCATAGTAGTTTTGACTGTTGTTGAATTATAATCAAACGAATCACATAATATGTGTGCTTGTGTGTTTGAACTTTCATTCAGTCAGTTTTTGATTTCTAAAATGTGTTTGTTTATCAGAAGTATGTTCTTTTCATTGTGACACAGAATTTCATTGTTTGTAAAAAAATAAAAAGACATAGCTTTTTCTTTCTCCAGAGTATAGATGTGTGGATTTTGTCAACTTTTCAGTTGTAAAAAGAACGCTGTTCAGAATGTTCTTAACGAACAGCATTCGTTGCACCTACTTCTCTCAGGTACACCAAAGAGTGGCCCATTTGGATAATGAGGGAGGCACGAGCTCAACTTCATCAAAGCTGCAAGAGTCCTGAGGATGGAGAACTCCCTCACGTGCACAGAATAGCAACTCTATTTCTTCCACAAGTCGGCCCAGGCTTGGAGTTGCTCGTCTTTTAAGAGTTGCTGATTAATGTGCATGTGATGGTACTTCACTGCGATTTTATTAGTATTTTACTAGGAAGTGTTCATGCTTAGCCACTTTGCATATGCTTATTGACCTCTTGGGTGAAGTGTCTGTTCAAGTGTTGACCAATATTAGTTTGTGTACTTGCTGGTTGGCTAATTTACTTGATCACTTGATCACTTGAATCCCGCTATTCATAAATTTGCTCAAGCGGGCGCCAGTAACAATTCCATTGGACCCTATCACATGCCAATGTAGCCCAATGGCATCTGGTTGATTCAGGAATATGAAGAGCCTCAAACCGTTCCTTCAAAATACTGACACCCTTTATATTTTTGGGGTCAGCCTGGTTTTATTTGTTTTCCATTAATAGGGTGTTTTCAGAACCAAAGTTGTAGAAATAGATGAAATCTAAAGGATCAATTTGTTTCCTTTACCTGTATTATTTTTTGTATCTCATTTAATAACTAATGAAAATATTCTCCAATATTTCCCTTTACAAACTACATGGGTTTAGTTTTTGCCTCAGATATATGACTTAGACTCACTTGATCACTTGATCACTTGAATCCGTTATTTATCGATTTGCTCGAGCGGGTACCAGTAACATTTCCATTGGACCCTATCACGTGCCAATGTAGCCCAATGGCATCTGGTTGATTCAGGAATATGAAGAGCCTCAAATCGTTCCTTCAGGGTCTTGACAAGGAAGTCTGACCATCTTGTAGGTGGGCGGCCACGTGATCTTTTGACATCCTGTGGGATCCAGTCAGTAACAGCTCTGTCCAGCGGTTGTCTCCAAACCGCATTACATGTCCAGCCCATCTGATTTTCAATGCCTTGGCAAACGAGACAGCATCCCTGATTCTGGAATAGCGATGGAGGTCAGAACTCTGGATTCCTTCTCTCACTTGAGTGAGGCGTGATATTCCAAGCATAGCTCTTTCGATTCCTCTCTGGGAGACCCGAATAGCATTCTCATCCTGCTTTCATAGGGCCCAGGTCTCTGAGGCATATGTTAATGCAGGGAGAACAGTGGAGTCAAAGAGATGTGCCTGGAGCCGGAGGTTCTTTGTCCTTTTAGCTATTTCTTGATGCCTTTGAAGGCATTCCATGCTGCTCTCTTCCTCCTGCGCAGCTCAGGTTTTAGGTTGTTCATCATGTTGATTTCTCGACCTAGGTACACATAACTGCTGCATTCAGAGATGTTTATTCCATTGAGAGTGAATGGGGCCTCTGGAACTAGTTCATTTTTCACATTTTCATTTTTCAATATGCTAAATCCAGTAACAGAAATGTCTTAGACTCAGCTGAAATTAATTTATGCCTTTGGAATTTGTAAGAGTTAAACCTTCCCATGTTTGCAATGGTCCCTACAGAGTTACAAATTAGTAACTCTAGAAGTAACAACTCTTAAATTTCTACTATACTCATAAATTATTTTTTGAATATACAAGCTTTGGCATTTTTATGTAAATTTAAACCCTTGTGATATCCATTAATGTATTAATACTTTTATTCACATTTATAGTAAGTGCACAGGTCAATCTGAACAACTGAAATTTCTACTTAGTTTTAGGGTCACAGCCAGTGATGTGAGGGGTCATTCCTGGCTCTGTACTGAGGGATCCTAGCAGAGTTCAGAGAACTATATGGGGTGCTAGAAATTGAGCCTAGGTTAGTTGTGGTTAAGGTAAGCGACTCCCCATTGTACTATCTCTGTGCTATGTCTCTCGGCCTAATCATTGAAATACTGAAGCATTATGTTCTGCTATTGCTGGGCTTATTCCCCAATGTATTAGATCTTGTTTGACTTACCCAAATTCCTGGTTTTCAAAAGGTGTGGAACTCCAACACATTAAAATATTTTATAATTCATTGTGATATTTGTCATCAAATCTTTGAAAGGACTATATTATATTTCTGGATAATGTCTATTACCTCAGATGGTAATGTTCCTTGATTCCCTCCCTGGTTTTCAGGGCCATAGTATGATCTTATTCAGATGACTTAGAAGACAGACAATACCCAAAGTTGAATTAGTCTACCAACTTTGGGCTGGCAAGGTGATTAGCAGTCTGGTTAGTATCAGTTCAAGGGACGAAAACCCAAGTGTAATAATCAGCATTTGCAAAAACTCACAGAAGTCTTCACTTACCTAATAGGAGAGTGACTTTCCAATATTTACCGCTATGAGACAGCAAAATATTCAGTGTTCTTATATTGTTTTCCCCAAAGACATATCTTTGTACTGATTCTGGAAAAAACTGGCTCTAAGTTTCAGAATGTTCTTTGAATAATTCAAAGACTACTTTAATCTTGTGATATTGAAATGAACATTTTCTTTTTAACTTTGCTTTCTATTGGCCCTCAGGAAATGTTAACCTAGTGATCTGTTGGATACAGCCCTTAATACACAAACTGTACCAAGGCAGTCAAGGATTCATAACACCCAGCACTAACAACAGGGACAGTTATTTATTTGCTTCACTGGATCGAGACACCTTTGCACTGGTCAGTTAGGGAAACTAAAGTTCAAAATCCTCTCGACTGCATGCCAAATTAATTTATTTAAGAAAGAGCAATTACATGTCACATTTGAAGCCATTAACAGCATTATCCAATTATAGGAAAATAGAAAGAATATGAAATGAGGTAGATAAAATGCAATGAAAAGCAAAATGATTTACACAAGGTGCTTAGTATGCATGGGGATAGGTCTGAACGTGGCTCTCAGTCTACTCTGTAGGAACTAAGGCCATTATTGAACTTCTTTGTCTAAAATATTGGAAGATAAACATTTATCGTCCACTTCAACTTTAGGATTTTTAAATACATGAGATATAAGTGAAATTATACCACAAGGATATTTAACATCAACCAGAGCTTTATTTTATAAGTAATATAATGGATTAAAATATTTAAATTCAAGTATCCAATTCTTAGTTGTTTATATTTAAGTAACTAAATTACTTTAATTTATCAAATAATTGATTACTAATAAGAGCAAGAAAATTGCTTTTATCAAAGATTCTGTTTGTTCCAAATTTTATTTATCAGCTTTAGAGGTATTCAATAGTTTATGCTGTACAACCACCACAGAAAAAAAATACTACCTACAACTCGTACTAGTTGTAAACTTGTACCATTTAAGTAAACAAGGTATTGTGTGTAGGAGTATAAGGGAAGGCATAAAAATCAGTTGTTTACCTTGCATATGGTGACCCAAGTTTGATCCACAACACCCCACATGGTCCCATGAGCATGGCCACGGTGAGCCCTGAGCTAGAAGTAAGCCCTGTGTACCCTCTGTAGCACACTGTTTTTTGGTGTGAACCAAAAGCGAACCTTCCCGCCAAAAATAGCTAAATCTTCAGATTTTTTTTTAATCTGAAGATGCTTTTGGCTCCAGAATCTACTAATTTAAGGAGAGTTAGCTCGCAGTTCATCAATAAATGCTGAAGATCAGAGGTGACTACAAGAGTATGCTACCCGCATGGCATAGCCTGGCAAACTACCCGTGTTGTATTTGACATGCCAATACCAGTAACAATTATAGACCTCATTCCCATGACTTGACGGAATGGTTTGAGGTTCTTTATGTTCCTGGAGCAAGCAGATGCCCTTGGGCTCTACTAGCATGAGACAGGACATATGGAGATGTTACTGGTGCCCACTCGAGCAAATCAATGATGAATGGGAAGACAGTGATACAGTGATGAATAAACCAGTGATCTGGAGACCTTGATAAGATATACACCCATGTTATGTGTAGTCTGCTGTACCATTAACTGTAGTGGGTTCATTTCCAGAACTATCCTAGAATAGACCCATGTCACATGTAGCCTGCTGTACTACTAATTGTAATGGGTTTATTTCCAGGATGACCTTGAACTTGCCATTCACATTGACAGACAACCTCATCTGGCTTCTAAAGAAAGTTCTTTGCTGGAGAATGTTGCTCTGTCCCACAAACTAGCTGAAGTGAAAGATTTCAAGCTATGAGTGGGAGCCAGAGTAGGAAAAGGTGCCTTATCATGTCCAGGGTGGGATGGGACTGACCCATTAATTGGGTTCATACTTGACAGACCCATCTAATTAGAGAGTGTACATGAGCGCTGTGATGCCTGGTATGAAAATTACAACATCCTGTACTTTATTTATTTTTATTTATTTATTTTTTTTTGCTTTTTTGGGTTACACCAGCGTGCTCAGGGGTTACTCCTGGCTCTGCACTCAGGAATTACTCCTGGCGATGCTCGGGGGGACCATATGGGATGCCTGGGATCGAACCCAGGCCGGCACAGGCCGCCATGTGCAAGGCAAACGCCCTACCAGCTGGGCTATCACTCCGCCCAACATCCTGTACTTTAAAGGTTGCAGAAAGCTGCCTGCAGTAGGGAAAATTCTATGTCCTTTGAACAGAACTTGTATTTGTCTACGGTGACCCTTGATCTTCAGAGCACTTGAAGTTGATCACAGCAAACTAACTTGTCTGTGGGTCTGGTATTGTCCATCGTGAGAGGTGAGATGAGTTACCAAATCACAGGTAGGGTAGCACCAGTATAATCCACTGTGAAACAGCAGTTACAGACCCATGAGAATACCAAATTGCAGGCGGGCAGGCAGCATGGCAGGCAGTGCAAATGCCACTGCCCGACCCCCACCATTATGTTTCTGATGGGGGTTCCCGCATGGTGGTGAACTGTGGCCTTGAGGCTGTCACCTTCTGGAACCAGGAATAAAAACCAGATAAGACCCATTAACCAACAATAGACCCTGAGGAAGCTGAATCAACCTCTTCAGCCCAGTCCTTACCCTGCCCTTAACTCCCCATCAACCATCAGTGGCCCAGTAGAAAATTCCAGAGCATTCCAACCCCAGAAGATAAAAAGTCCCCTTTAGAAATCAGTGGGGGCTCTCTCTCTGCCTTTGGAGCAGTCCGAAGTTCTCCCCTGAGCCTGTTACTCTCTCTCTTTCCCTCCTTCCCCATCCTAAAATCTCTTTAATAAAATCTGTTTTTACTTCACTGCTCATCTGCTCCTGAAAATTCTTTTTTCTGTGAGAAGACAAGAACTCTGAGGAAACCCTGGGTAAGGCCTAGGACTGACTTTTCCTTTCCTGCGAAGAGCAATTCCTCGCTCCAGCCTGAGTCCGTGGCTCCCTGAGAAATCTGGGGTGGTGGGGGATCAACTCCCATGCCTAGATATCAAGCAGACATCAGGTGTGGCTAGCGGCCACCTCATGGGGCTGGTGGGGCTCAGGCCCATGCCGTGCAGGGGGCTCATCACAGACTTTATCAGTCCCTTAGCCTGCCCAGCAGGTCCAGGGTGGTAGAGGCGGCTGGGGAGAAAGCGGCCTTCTCTCTCCCTTCCTGCCTCAAATAAGCCACCTGTAGGGCCCACCTGCATCATTTCCTCTACTTATGTTTACAGCCAAAGAGCATGGGCAGAGTCTGACCTGCTGCCCGGGGAAGAAAGTGGACCACCTTCTTACACAACCAGGTCAAGTCAAATGTGGAAGAGCTACACATCACCCACAGCTGCGCTGGAGTCTCACTTGGGGATGTCTAGAAACCAGGGGTCAGGGCAGTGCTCGTCTGGGGTTGCACATCAGGTTGTCTACCGAGCCTCTGAGGAGCTCTCACACGCCCAGCAGATGCTCGACGTGGGATTGTAGCATCTAACTCCATATGAACAACTTGGAGTTGCCACTCCAGTGACACAAACCCCCAGTTTGTTGGCTGAAGCTGGCAGAGTGAAGCCTGGCTTGACTTCTTTGACCACTCTGTGTGCTCTTTGCCGCCTCCCACAGCCTCTCCTGAGAAGTGCCACGAGCAGTTTCGCGTTCATCTGCTTCTCGATGCAGATGCTTCTCAAACCTTTGAGAAGTCCCATTGCTTCACCCCATAGCAACTAGGCTTCATGTATTTTGAGGTTATATGACCTGTAACACTTTTTCATAGCATGCACTGAATATTATACACGTTTCCTTATTAAATATTCATTTTTCTTCTATGGTCGCTGCCTTTTAGCTGATCTATACCTAAGACTGTTTTTTTTTTTTTTTTTTTGCAACCCCTGCTATATTGCCTATTTATTTTTTAAATATCTCCGTTTGTCGAGGTTTGTATTTTATAAAAAGCATTTCTTTGCTATGTTTTAAAAAGTAGAACTTAGTAGTGCCTTTTGAGCAGGTGACATAGAGTTTTATTATGTTTAAATTTGCAATTGATATCTTTTCATTCCTGTTTTTTCTTTTTAATTCCTCTTTCATGTTTTTTGCTGTTTGCTTTGTTTTTTGAATCTGAAGTTTCCAATGTCTTGAGAGACAGATGCCACTCATATTTGGCAGTGGCTAATAGGCTTTAAGTAGGCACCTCTGTTTTCAAGGCCCACCAGGCAATGTAAGTTTATAATGGAAGGGATATGAATGCTATATCTCTGCTGCACTTCTAAATTACACTTGATCCTAAGAAGCTCATTAAAGGAAATGAGTTTTCCAACAGTTCTTCCTTGGTAACATAAGGCAATGAGCAATTTAGATACACAAGACCATTTTACATTTTTTGGATTCAAATTTGGCAATTTTAGAAGTTTTTGTTTATATTTGTTAAAATGACTAACTTGAAACTAACTCAAATGTAGTTTGATGTTGAAAGGAATTTAGTTCTGTTAGTGAGTATTTACACAGAATCCCTCTTGAAACTAAAATAATTTTACTGAAATCAAGCATAGTTTACTTAACAACACATTTAGAAAATATTGTGTTTCCCAACAAACAAACCATTTTCAAGTCACAAATTTGATACTTCTGCTAACCTTTTCATCAAAAGCTTTTTGCAAAGAAGATGTGAGAAGATTAGCAAATGATTAGTTTAAACTTTCTCTTTTGGTATAATCAAATAGTTCACATTTCGAGATTGCATTTTTTTCATCGACCAGTATTATTTTCTTACTCAGCCCAGCTGTTTTTGACAGACAGAATAGTCTAATTTGTGAAGTGGCAAAGGAAGTTTATAATCTAGCTATAGAGAGGGAAAATTACCTCCGGAGCCAAATGCCAAGGAAATCTGCAAAATATGAGTAAAATGAACCACCACCATCCTCAGAACAGCCTTAAACAACTAAACATGGAACATGCTACAACATTTGCTTTGATTACAGCAAGAGGCACGTGTCTATTCAAAAATTAAAGTTCTCTAGTGTGGCAGAAGAGAAGACTGTTTATGGTGTTGTGAATGAATTACTTGTGTTTACTGAGGTGCAATTTAAGTTAATCTGTTTAGTTTCAATTTATTTGCAGAGTATGCAATAATTACTATGAGATCTGTTATTAATACCAAAAACAGAAACAACTTGGGTATGGGAATAACTGATGAAAATCATCATCATTAGAACATTCATGTTCTAATGCAACACTTTTCAGTGGATTTTGCTCCTCTGGATCATGGAAAGTAGGGAAGTTACTTCATGGCCCACAGAAGTTAAGACAAAAACAAAACTTAGTGTAGATAGTATTCTATTTCTTAAATGTTATAACGTTACAATTGTTGGCTACTGTGACAGCTGCTATTTTGGGGTGCAATTTGAAGATCTGGGTTCTAGAGAATTTTATTAGCATAGATTTATATTGTGCAGTTTTACTTTAATGTTTTTGATATGGAAGTCATATAGTCTATAAAATTATATATAGGCATTTTGTACTAAAATTTTTCAAATGGTACTCATGTTTATTTTAGATTCAGCATTGATAATAATGTGCCCAACCTATTTATCAAATGGAATTAAACTTCAAAATTAAATATGGGTTCCTCAATCATAAATTTAACAAATTCTAAATTATTTTGTTGATATTTTGTTAAGATCTCTTTTTATTATTGTTTTGCTTTTGGGACCACACATGGCGATGCTCAGGACTTACTCATGGCTTGGTGCCGAGGGATCACTCCTGGTGGCCCTGGGGGACTGGATAAGTTCTAGGGGACCAAACTTGACTAGGCCACATGACAGGACATGACTAGTGCCGTCCCTGCTGTACTAATGCTCTGGCTCCGGTATGTGATTGGTATAAATGTCTATAAGATTTCGGTGTTAGTCATCTTAAGAGCATGACTCAGTATTTGAATTTTATTCATTTCAATGTTATATTGTCATCATTGTCTAGGAACTTTTCTTCTGGCAAAAGACACAGAATTTTCAATATTCAATAATAAATTAATTTTTTCCTTATACTTCAACCACTACCATCCTGGTATATCACATAAGTAGAATCATGCTGCATTAGACTTTCTGAGTCTTTTTATTTAACTTCATCTAGTGTTTTCAGGGATGTCCATGTTCTAGCAGATGCTGGAATTCCCTTCTTATAACCCTCAAAATGAGCATTATGCCAGTAAATGTATCTACCTTTTTTTTTGGTAAAAATGTTTTGGTCAATAATGGATCACATATTTATCATATATGTAGATATAACTAAACGTCAGCATATTTGCACAAAGATGGCCTCATCTGATGACATACTTTCCAGAATACAGCCCTACTGTTAACAACACTGAGTCTGCATTCATCCACTGAGTGGCGCTTGAATTATTTTCACATTTCAACTAATGTGAATGATGCTTCCATGAACATGAGTTTGTATATATGTGTTGTGTATGTACATATCTATATATGTACACATGCATTTGCATACATGTACTGTGTGCATACATGTCTATATATGTACATACACATAAATAGCTCCTTGGAGATTTCACCTTTATTTTTTTTTATAAATTCCTGGAGAACAGTTATTTGCTATAGTAATTTGCTTCTTTTATATTTTTTTGAGAAAATCATTGTATTTTCCATAAACTCTGTCTTTCTTGCATTTGTATTCACATGTATGAAGGTTTTAATTTCTTCACATTATAACAATAATTACTTTTTTGCTTTTTTATAGTAACCATATTAATGGTTTTTGAGATGGTATTTCACTGTGTTTTTTATTAATATACCCCTATTATTAGAGATTACTTAATGTGCTTATTAATGATTCTTAAAGCATTCATGAAAATATCATTCATGAACTCATGTACACACATGCATTTGCATACATGTATTGTGTGCGTACATATCTATATATGTATATTGTGTGCATACATATCTAATCGCTTCATCCTTTTAGAAATTGCTGCTGCTGTGAAATTGTGGAGATTTCTATGTAGTCTGATATCTAGAAGACTATCATACCTGGTATTAATCACTGACCAGATATATGATTTTAAAATATTTTCTTCGGTTTTATAGACTGCCTTTTATTGCTGTTGGCAGTCTATATTGACCCTTTGCTTTTAGTTTCCATGAAGCTTGATTTCTCTGATTTATACAATTATAAAAATTTAAATTTGTTGTGCTATTGTGTAAAATTCAAAAAAATTACTGACAATTGAGTGCTGTGGAAGTTCTATTTGTCTACTAATTTTAAATGATTTATCTTGTATTTAGACAGTACACGAATCTTGTTTGTTTTCTTCTTGTTACATAAGGATCCAACTTAATTATTTTTCATGTGAACGGACAGTTAAGATGCACATTTAGGCCTAAGTCTAGAAGTGTGTATGCACAGAGAATGTCCATTGGAAGAAATGAACCAGAGACCCAAGTTATGGTTATTTATTGGTTTGTAATTCCAAAGTAGTTACAAGATATTTCATCTTACTCTCTCCTACTCAAGTTCTATGTAGTATTTTTCTATTCAAATATGAGTGGAAGATGAAAGAATATATTAGTTTCAGAAGGAAAGTTTACATTACCCCCTTACTGAGAAAAAAGCATATATTTGAGCAAGTTTTTAATCACTCTTCATTTGTGTGGAAACTAGCTTATTCATTGTTAATGGCAGGAAGGAAGTGGTCATAGGGAGAACAAATAATTTTGTGTGAGTCTCACAAAAGAGTCACATCATCTAATGAGCAGCATAAAGGTCAGCTGGAAATAGGATGTCTTTGAAAGCTTAAAAAGTAGTTGTATATGGCACTGGTCATATTTGATTATTTGAATAATCAGAAAAGCTTTTATGTTAGCTTTGAAGTACAAAATTATGTCTATAAGTCAGACTGCACTTTATAGATAAAGGTCTATGATGAAAAATTTTTAGGTTAGCAAAATAAAAGCATACTCATATAAGTTATTGTTGACATTTTATAGACCTGTGGGGCTGAAAAAATACATTAAAAGTTACAAAACTGAAAATTTTAAAAGTCAAGCGAGAGTCTACAAAACTGATCTCAGTACCAGAAAGTATAATTAAAACAGAAAACTTAATTTTTGTTGCCTTTCAGTGCAAGTGCAGTGTTGGAGAGACGGGACAGCAGGTAGGGTCCTTGCTTTGAATATTGCTGACCAGTATCAATCGTGGATATCACAGATGGTCACACAAAACCTCTCCTCCTCTGTCTAGCAACGTGCTGCCTTTTAAAGGAGCCTCTGTCGTATCTAAAATTGGAATGTTGCTGTCTCTCCTTATGTCCTCTACGTGGTAGTTCTACTTTTTCATGTGTTAGTCTGTGGGCAACACGTGGCTGTTCTCAGGTGCTCATCTCCTGGCTCTGCTTAGGGATCTTTCCCCTGGCTGGTCTCAGGGGACTGTATGTGGTACTGGGGATTGGACCCCACTTGGTCATGTGCGGGGTAAATGACTTAACCCCTGTTCTACCATTCTAGCCCCCATCATTTGATTGTTTTAAATAAGATTATATCATTATAAAATTGGACTTATTTTTAACTTCTATTTCACACAATAAAGTTTGTGTAAAATGTAATTAAAATGTCTGCTTCAGAAGGGCAGTCATTTTCCCAGATTTTCCCATTCTGTTTTTATACATTGATAAGTATTCAGCATCTAGAATAGTGCTTGTTTGATCATTTTTATTGACTAAATGAAAGCATACACTTGGTTTTATACCTCTCCTTCTTTGTATCTAAAACATAGTTCTTAAAAATTTCTTCAAGAAAAGGATATTGTGATTATAAATAAGCTGATTCTTGTGTAAAGCAGTTATTACACTGCTCAAATCATCCAATGCAATAAGAGTATCTCCTTTTTAATTTCCGAGTTTATAAGATCCAAGCACCTAAACTCTTAAATACTTGATGTATATTAATAAAAATATTGGTAAGACATCATTCTTCAGTGTACTAAATATGTCTAGAAAATATACATATTGAAAAACTAAAATGTTGTGATTGATGGCTTTAAAAAAACTCAACAGCTCTTTTAGCTAAACTTCTTCTGTCACAGCTATTCTAGTGAGTCCTTAATCTGTCCAGGGCACTTATGGTGTTAACATGCATATATCTATATATATACTGACATTGATAATTTTTAAATTTTTTCTAATTTTTGGAGGTTATGATGGATATGCTAATCACTTGCTTTTACACATCATTGCTTGTTTATTAAAAATTGCATATAATTAAATTTGCAATTTGTAATTTGTGCTATAGTTGGTACATATATATTAATATATACATAAATGCAAGTGTACCACATAGTGGATCAATATTTTAGTTTGCATAATGGCTACAAAATGAATTAACACCCATCCTCATGCACTTATGATTTTTTGATATGTGGTGAAAAGTTTTAGGATGTGTTATCTTTTATTTTTTAGATTGCCAATATCAAAGACCTTTTGATTTTTTCTTTGTAAGATGAATGATTGCATAATTGCCTCTTCATTTTACCTTACCTTCACTTTAAGATTGGTATTCTGTTTCAATAATACTGTGTTCTAATGTTAAATATAATTGGATATTGTCTGTTTTCTCTATCATTTGAAGGATGCTGCTGAAAGCATATTAATAATATGGAACACACTAATATTCTGTTCACTATCACTATCACTATCTTCCCGTTCATCATCTATTTGCTCGAGCATGCACCAGTAATATCTCCATATGTCCTGTCTCATGCTAGTAGAGTCCAAGGGCATCTGCTTGCTCCAGGAAAATAAAGAGCCTCAAACCATTATATTAGGTCATGGAATGACCTAATATAATTATTACTGGTATTTGGCATATCAAATATGACATGGGCAGCTTGCCAGGCTTGCCATGTGGGTGACATACTCTTGTATTCACCTCTAAATACATCATTTATTGATGAACCACGCAGCCGCAAGCAGCCGCAAGCCAGGCTGTGATAGGCTCATCTGCTGGGTGGAGTTCTGACGAGAGGGTAGTCCGGCTGTGGAGAATGGTGGCCCTCATGGAGTGGGGGGGTCGACTGGCTTGTTGTGAGGCTCTTCTGGGGTGGCGGGCCAGGGCTAGAACCTGCTATCCCTCCTGGGCACCTCATGAGCGGCTGGATGCAGGGAGAGCAAGTAGCAGCTCTGCCCCATGTCTGTGAGTCTCTGGATCAGCATACCTGGGCGGATTGAAAAAACTGCTGCAGGGTGGGTGTCGATGATCTGGGCTGTGATAGGCTGGTATGCTGGGTGGAGTTCTGATGAGAGGGAGGTCCAGATGTGGAAAATGGCGACCCTCATGGAGCAGGGGGTGGGGGGTCGTCTGGCTTGTGAGACTCTTCTGGTGTGGCGGGCCAGGGCTAGAACCTACTATCCCTCCTGGGCACCTCGTGAGCGGCTGGACAAAGGGGGAACTAGTAGCAGCTCTGCCCCATGTCTGTGAGTCTCTGGTTCAGCATACCTGGGCACGGATTGAAAAAACTGCTGCAGGGTGGGTGTCGATGATCTGGGCTGTGATAGGCTGGTATGCTGGGTGGAGTTCCGATGAGAGGGAGGTCCGGATGTGAAAAATGGCGGCCCCTTTTTGAGTGGGGGTCGTCTGGCTTGTTTTGAGGCTCTGCTAGGGTGGCGCGCCAGGGCTAGAACACGCCATCCCTCCCAGGCACCTTTGTGAGCAGCTGGGCACAGGGAGAGCAAGTAGCAGCTCTGCCCCATGTCTGTGAATATTCTGTTAGGGTTGTGTAATAGTTGTTCTATTCAGAACCAAGCAGTATACACGATTGTGTATTACCTCATCAGGTTTCTAATAGTATTTCCACTCAAAAGTGAATATTTCTTGTCTCAATAACAACTACATCTTCACTCTTTCATTCTTCCAGCTCTTAAAATCATGCTGTCTTTGTTTTGATGTCTATTCTATAATCAACAGCCAACATTTTCTGATTGAGTTGGTTTTGCTTCTTGAATAGGACTCTGTGTTCTAGGATATTTGATATGGGAAGGAGAGTCATTTTATGAAGTCATTTTTATCATGTAGTTTTAATTGGACGGGTTTCAATTAGTCTCCATGGTGATATTTATGAAAGTGAAGGTGAATTGGTCACTGCTGCAGCTTGCTGCTGCTTTAGAATAATGGTAAGAAATACATCCATAATTTTTGGTTTATGCACTAATTTTCTATTTTTCAGCTATAAATAATTTCCTGAATAGGACATATCTCTGCAGTTTGAGTGATTCTATGCTAATGAGTGTTTTTCTCTCAATTGAAAGCTAATGGATAATTTGGTGTGATCTGGAATCCAGATTCTGCTCCATTTTACCTCTTGTGGCTTGAGACCTTGCTGCACTGTTCCTTAAACCTCCTACCCATGATGAAAATGGATCTTCTTTTGATGCTTGTTCCTTGGAAGTTCATTTCTTGTTTTATTCTTTTCTATCTGAAAGGGTTTAGAAGGTTCTTATTTCTTCAGAGTGTTGTAAACTTTGTGATTTTTCTGTTATAAATCGTATTCATAGCTTGTCTTCCAATTCTTGTCCTCTTATAAAACTATTTCCTTTACTTATTGGCCACACCCAGATATGTTAAGACTTACTCCTGGTTTTGCACTCAGGAATCATTGCTTACAAGGATTGGGGGAGCGTATTTGATGCCAGGAATCAAACCCAGGTAGACCATGTGTTAGATAAGCACCTTATCTACTGCACTATTTCTCTGATCTATAATTTCTTCCTTTATGTGAAGATATTTCTGTGTCAGCAGTGATCATTTAATTTCTCAAAATAAGTTCTGCTCTTTCTCTTTATTAGCTAGAACTTAAATTTCTTGGTTCTTTGGTAACACTAAATAACACACATGTATTTATGGTAACATTCTCTACCCCAATGATAACTTCTTTGTTCATTCTGATCTTTCTGAAATTTCATACTTTTCATACCCACTTTTAAGAAAAAGATGACCTCGCAGCCGCAAGCTACTAGTAAGTGCCATTAATGGAGGTTTGAGTATGTGATGTTGACGAGTGCACTATTTGCCTGTATCCTGGGTGTGTTGGGAAGGTTGTGAATATTCTGCTTGGGGTGGCTGTGAATATTCTGTGTGAGAATGGGAGGTTGTTTTACCTTTCTTTCTGTGTAGTATTTATTATTTTTTAATCTATTAATTTTCTCACTTTTATAGGAAGTTTCCTCAGCAACTCTCGGGGTCTTGAAGCAATCCCAGCTCCCAATAGGACCAATTGTGTGGTCCTAATGATTCAGTGCTCATGCCCGAGGTGCTCAGGCTCACATGGAACCAGAAATAGGACTGGGGATTTATATCTAGACATGTACTCCGACTCTGATTTTTCTCCCTAGGTCTTTAGAAGTGTAGTTTTAGGTAAATGTATATAAATGGTTTCATGTTCATACTTGTGATAGAGACTTAAATTTATCTTAAAATTCAGTATCATATTATTATTCCTTCTTTTTTGTTTGTTAATTTTTAATTTTCGAATCACATCCAGTTATTCTCAGAGTTACTCATGGATGTGTATTCGAAATTACTCCTGGTGCGGGGGCCATGAGGGATCCCCGATATTAAACCTAGGCTGGCAGGACAAGCCAAGTTGTTCACTTACTGAACTCTCTCTCCAGCCTAGTTCTGTTTCTCACTTTAGATTAATACTAAACATCTTGACTTGGATGGATCTATACTCATAACTATGTTTACACATATTTAAGAAGAAAAAAGAAGCTTCTCCTTCTTTGTGAGTACATGAATGAAAACTATGTAGTAAAAGGAGTCTTTAATTAATGATTCCCTTTTGATGGCACTGTTTATTATTTTGGAACAATTTAAATAAATTGTTATATTTATCATGATATTAAACAGTGCTCTCTTATCATATGGTAATGCAAATCTACAATGGCAAGAGAAATATTTGTTTGAAAATTTATTTTCCAAACAACTCACATAATTACATTCAATACAATGAAGGAATTGTCTGTCATTTCCCCCACACTGAAATTGTGTTGAATTGCCAAGAGTGTCTAATTAAACAAAAGATCATCAAACAACAACACCTCAACCTATTATTTATGCAAACATTTGCAGAGCATAAAATTGTAAATTAACATTATATCAAGTTTTAAAAAGTATTGCCTAAATCATGTTTACAGATCAGCATTAGATTTTGTGAGAATATTTTTAGCACCTATAATTAAAGATAAGAAGATATACTACATAGGAAAGGAAGTAAAGACTGAATAGGTAGCCATTTTTCTTTATAATTATCTTTCTTTTTAAAATTTTTACTACAAAAAATAGTTTGGGTAAGTGTAAGTTTTAAGCCATGTTAATCAGTCTTAATGTTTTGGTAAGAAATTTGAATCTGACTGTTGAGAATTATTCACGTGATTTTTAAAATGCATATTTCAGATTGTAAATTAATTTCCAGATAATATAACTTTAAATTTGTTTTCATATTAATTGGAAGTATATTTTGAATATTTTAAGTGACTTACGCTATTCCTACCAGCATAACTGCAAAACAACACTATATGGATTTAAACTGCCAAAATTTTTAATTTTCATTAAGATTATAGGGAAATGGTCTTTGTACATTAAATACAATGTATTTGTGTTTATAACTATATTTTAAAGTAGATACATTGGAATAAATGATAAGTAAGAATTACAATTCTATTGTATTGACTCAAAACAGAGCGGTGACTAGGAATTTTCACATCCTAAAGTAAATATAATCTAAACTATAATGGAGCAATATTATCTTCTTAAGAAAAGACATTTAAAACAGTATTAGAAAATGTAGATAAGGGGGGTTAATGAATTTATTGTCCTGCAAATGTTTAAAATTACTGTTATTTGCAGAGAAGCATGAGTAAAAGCAGATTTCATCTAACAAAGATACTACTCAACAAAAAATGGGAAACATCTGATGCTTCTATTGCTCTTCCCGCTGTCTCTGTCCCTGGAGTTTCCTGAGTTGTTTCCCTTAGGCTGATAAGGCACTACACTTCCTCTCCCGTTTCCTCATTCTTTACTGTGAGGAGTTGGAAATAACTCAGATTTTGGTAACTATTCAATATAACCTGCAGAAATACTATATATAATTTAAAAATGGTGATTAGATGACTTAATAAATTGTAACAAAATTACATTTTTTCTGCTTTGTTTCTTATTACTTTGATATTTCCCTTAATGCCATTTTGATTTCATTATGTGTGTTGTATTTTGACTATCTATCTTATTGCTTATTTTATATCCTCTGTTAATTACTTTTTTTTTCTCTTCTAAACTAATTTTCTCCTTCACTACCCAAGGGAATTCTGTTTTGTATACAGTACCAGAAAAACTAACAAATGTTCTGAAATATAAACTCTGGCTTCGAGGGAAAATGGTTCAATTCACTAAAAATACCTTAGTAATATTTATACATTTACAAAGAAATATTCAAGGAACTTCAAGCTTCCAAACTTGGATAGTTTTTGAACTTATGGAACTTAGAATAAGAGTCATAAGGAGAGCTATGCTTTTAATTTTATTACAAAGAAAAATGAGTGGAGCTAGTTAATGAAAAATTGGAAAGACGTGTTATTCAGAGGACCAAGGGCAGAGCAGTAAGAATAAAAAGGGATTAGAAGGAATTTTTAGGTTTCTCCATCAGAAAGGCGATCCTAGGGACTGTCCACAGACATCGCATGTTGGAAACCCCATTTGATTTCTGGCACCTTCCAGAGTAAATCTCTAGCACAGAACTTGAGTAGTAGTCCCTGAGCACTGCCACAGACCCTGAACAAACAAATAATCTGAAGTTTTGGGTTTCTCAGTAGGGCATTTGGCTAATCTGCTATTTTAAATAAGGCCTGAGAGTAAGGAATACTCTAACAGATAAGAGATCTTACATTTGCTCCTGCCACTGAACCAGTGGAGTCCTTGAGAAAATGATTTTACCTTCCTAAACAGCCTAATAGCAAGAAGTCTATAGAAGGATTACCAAGTTGTTAGAAGACCTTGGAAATGTCGCATGTTCTATCATTTTTATTTCTTTTTACTATTTTGCTGAAAAGTCTAGGGTGGTAATGGTAAGGTGTTTGACCCGTATAACGAGGGTCATTGGTAATCTCACTGTCCTTCCTAGGCACATCCAGAGGTCCTGAAACCACCGCAGTCCTCTGCAGGGTGGCAAGATCATGGCAGGGAGATAATGAGGCCAAATCAAATCACTAGAATGATTCTGGCTTCTGCTCACAGGGCTACAGACATCATGCCTAAACTCAGTCTAACAATGGGAATGGCTGTAAGGAGAAAAATTCAACTGCCTAGAGGAAAAATCCAACCTTGAACCTCACGGAATGCATATCATACCTGAGTGAATAATTTTTTTCATCCCAGATTACCAACAATATGGAAGGCACTCAGTGAAGATAATTATGACCTCTGTTAATATACTAACTAATCAATATTCAACTTACAACTAATATTTACTGAGTACCTACTACATGGCACATACTATGAAGTCAATAAATCAGTGAACAGTGAATAAGTCTCTTTTTCCCTTCCCAGTGGGGTTTCTACTCCAACAGAGACTTAAAAGATATTGGTGCACATGGTGAAAAGTTCCTTAAAGGCAGAGGAAGATTTAAAGTGACTGAAGAGAAGGGTGCTGTTCTAGACAGCACCCTTCAGAGGAAATTCTAAAGAGGTGACTTTGTGACATGTGCTGAGGACATCTAACATAGCAAAGAGAAAAGAGCAGAACTACTGGAAAATGCAGCAGAAGCCTGGAAAAGCATTCACAACACCTGCCTGTCCTTCTCCAACCATAAGACCAAGATGATTGCCCTTCAACGTCCTGATGGTTCTATCACATCTTCCAGAAAGGCAATGGAGAAGATTATCCAGGACTTCTACTCAGATCTCTTTGACAGCCACATCCACCTGCTCACATACCAAATTCCGCAGCTGGATATGTCATTCCCAACGTTCTCCCTTCTGAAATCCGACATGCCATTTCGTCAGTAAAGAAGGGAACAGCATCAGGCCCAGACAAAGTCAGACCCGAACACCTAAAAAATCTGCCGTTGGTACTCATCAATACACTGACTCGGCTCTTCACATGCTACCTGTCTGAATGCTAGGTGCCCTCCCAATGGAAAACCAGCAGGACAGTTCTACTGTTCAAGAAGGGAGACATTCATGACGTTAGCAACTATCGCCCCATCTACCGGTTGTCTGTTCTATACAAGCTGTTCACTCGAGTCATCCTGAACAGGATTGGCAGAACACTAGATGAAGGACAACCATGCCAGCAAGCAGGCTTCCGGAAAGGATTCAGCACAATCGGCCATATCTACACAGTAACCAAGCTCATTGAAGTTTGTAGGGAGTTCAAGATGCCGCTCTCTCTCACGTTCATTGATTTAAAGAAAACCTTTGATTCTGTGGAGACTGACACGGTCATCGAAGCCCTAGCCAAACAGGGTATTAAACCCAATACATCAAGATACTACATGAGCTATATTACAATTTCACCATCCTTGAGAATACCATGCGACAATTAGAATGGGAAGGAATGGGAGTGAAGATAGATGGTCGGCAACTAAATCACCTCCGCTTTGCTGATGACATCGTTCTAATAACATCAAACATTAGCCAAGCGGCACAAATGCTGGCTGACTTCGACCGAGAATGTGGAAAGATAGGTCTACAGCTGAATATCAGCAAAACTGTGTTCATGAAAAATGAACTAGTTCCAGAGGACCCATTCACTCTCAATGGAACAACCCTCTCTGAATGCAGCAGTTATGTGTACCTAGGTGGAGAAGTCAACATGATGAACGACCTAAAACCTGAGCTGCGTAGGAGGAAGAGAGCGGCATGGAATGCCTTCAAAGGCATCGAAGAAATAGCTAAAAAAGACAAAGGACCTTTTTAGAAGAAAGAAAAAGAGTTATTATTTGCATTCTTGACAGGGAGATGGTCAGAAATGAATCACACTGTTGTGTCTGTTTTGCTATTTGTGTGTATGTATTTATAATTCAGCCTTATGTGCTTGCAGTACTATATGGTTTGGAGTGTATAATTTCATATCCAAATATGCTTCTGTGTAGTGTACACCTACAACCAAAGTTCTCTGGGCCAGCACAGTATGAAACTGACTTCCTTTACACCTCGCTCCCAGGCCTTTTCTTCTACTGCTTTTCACTCTGGTAACCATCATAGTTTTCAGAGTCTGAGATTATTGAGTTTGTTTGCTTTGTTTATTCTTTGACAAAGGGAATTGAAATGGGTTTTCAGTTTTAATGTGAAGTCTGGTCACTTTGAAGGTGCACACTAATTTTGGGAAGACAGGTAGTTTTTATTGAAATAAATCCAGATGGAGGGAGGGAGTGTCTACACTGGCTTGAAAAAACAAGCAAGTCTGAAAGGCCACACTTCTTCAGGGCTGTGAAATAAAACTCCCCAAATGTTTTCATGTTCTGCTTTCGACATGTATTTGGTGATTTAATTAAAAGAATACATAAGATTGAATTTTGGGAGTGCTTACATGTATGTACCATTACAGCACAATTTACTAGCTTGGTAGCATTAAAAAAACAACATTTATGGATTTCTTATTTATTGCTTTTCTAATGATGTGGATTTATGCATAGATATTCTTTAAAGCCCGGATCACCGACACCCACCCTGCTGCAGCTTTTTCCCTCAATCCGGCCCAGGTATGCTGGTCCAGAGACTCTCACACATGGGGCAGAGCTGTTCCTTGCTCTCCCTGTGCAAAGCCGTTCATGAGGCAGTCGGGAGGCATGGTGGGTTCTAGCCCTGGCCCACCACCTCGGCAGAGCCTCACAACAAGCCAGACCACCGCTCCTCACTCCACGGGTGCCGCCATTTTCCACTTCTGGACTTCCCTCTCATCAGAACTCCACCCAGCAGACAAGCCCATCACAGCGGCGCTGGGTTCATCAATAAATGCTTTATTTGGAGGTGTTTAAAAGAGTTTGCCTCCCGCTCGACAAGCCTGGCAAGCTTCTCGTGTTGTATATGATATGCCAAATTCCAGTAACAATTATATTAGGTCATTCCCATGACCTAATATAATGGTTTAAGGCTCTTTATGTTCCTGTAGCAAGCCGATGCCCCTGGCTCTACTGGCATGAGACAGGACATATGGAGATATTACTGGTGCCCGCTCTAGCAAATAGATGATCAACGGGAAGATCGTGATCGTGATCGTGATTCTTTAAAGACGAGAGGAAGAAATATTTTCTGGAATTCACTGATGCTGCTCCGAATGTGAGGGTTTGTGAGAACTGTCAGTTTGTTAGAGATTCAGATTCGGGGATCATTCTTCATCCTTTTTCCTGTCTCACAATCTTTAACCCCAGTTTGTTCAGAAAGTTTTGAACTGTGCAAATGTGAGCAAAAAAATTAAGCAAAGTACTAATTTAGACTCCACCATTACTAATTTAATTCCATCAAGAGACCAACCTATCAAAGCTCGCTCTCTGTGGCCGATTTCGCCGTGTGGTTCATCAATAAATGCTCGATTTACAGATGAGTACAAGAATATGCTACCCGCATGGCAGAGCCTGGCAAGCTACCCGTGTCGTATTTGTTATGCCTAATATCAGTAACAATTATAGAACTCATTCCCATGACCTGATGGAATGGTTTGAGGCTCTTTATGTTCTTGGAGCAAGCAGGTGCCCTTGGGCTCTACTTGCATGAGACAGGACATATGGAGATGTTACTGGTGCCCGCTCTAGCAAATCGATGATGAACGGGAAGACAGTGATACAGTGATACAGTGGTAATGGTAACACTGACATCAATACAGACATAGATAAATGTGCTATAAATAATAGCTTAAAAGACCCAGTACCATTGGAATATTGTATGACTAAAACCCCATCATGAAGAGTTTTTGTAATAATCTGCCTCATGCTGATTCAATTAAAAATTACAAACAAACAAAGGAAAAACCCAGTCCCATGTTAGCAGTAATATATATCTTTTAAAGTAGTGTTACATCTACACTGGAGTGTTGATATAAATACTGACTACTTCCCTTCTTTTGACAGATGTGCACACTCACCTCTGTGCTAACAGGGAGAGATCCCTCACTTAGTTTTGGTTCAACTTTCAAGAAAAAGCAACATGATTTCCTTGTTATCCTTCTCTCTCCTTTATGCTCTTCTTTTCCTACTTTTCTCTAGAACCAGGTTATTTTCTTGCCTGTCACTTGAGAACTTATTGAACACAAAGTCTCATCTTTTCTCATTGTGCTTACAATTGTCTTGCACTAGCTTATACCTATATCAAATGCCTTAACTTTAGTAAAAGACGGGAGAATGATTTTTATGAAGGAAAAGATATATTTATACATGTTTCATAGATTTGTGGCATTAGATGTTTAGAGTTTGTCCTCATTCATTTACTCCCAAACTCAACATTCCCTTAAATCTTAGACTATGCCACAAAAGTAGAGCTTGCTTGGATGCTCACTCTGTCTATACACTTTGCTTCTGAACTTAAGCAATGCAAGTGCATTTTTCCCTATTTAGTTTTATTGGCTGTCAAAAAGGTAAAAGCAAAATCTCTTTCAACATCTCTTGTTTCCTTTGGGCATATTTATGTGAACTTAAAAATAGATTAAAAACCCAAGAGTCATATAATTTATCTCAGAGTTTGGATTAGTATTAAAGAAACTTTTGCTTGCTTAGGAAAATAATATGAACCTTTCCTTCTAAAGGTGCCCACTAATGATAATTTCTGGTTATTCTACCGAGAACTCTTTTCCTCTTCTGGTTTTTATTTCTACTATGTCTTACACTCAGCCATATTCTTTGTGTCATTTATTCAATCACTTGTATCACTTGTATCACTTGTCTTCCCGTTGTTCATTGATTTGCTTGAGTGGGTGCCAGTAATGTCTCCTATTTGTCCCTGTTGTGTGCTAGTGTAGCCCAAGGGCATCTGCTCTCTCCAGGAACATGAAGAGCCTCAAAGCAATCAATCAGGTCATGGGAAAGAGGTCTATCATTGTTACTGTTTTTGGCATATCGAATATGAAATGGGTAGATTGCCAGGCTCTGCCGTGTGGTTAGGATAGTCTTGGTAGTAGGTAGGCTCTCGGTCCTTGCATTTACAGAAATTTTTCTCCAGAAAATTTCTCCAGAAATTTTCTAAACATACAAATTCTAGGTGATCTGGGGCTGAAACCCAGCAATCTGTGACTTTGATGAACATGCAAGTCTGAGAACCATTATATGATGATGTTCCCTCCTACCTGCTGTCTAAAATAATTTGTCTTGGACCCCTGTGTGCCCCTAAACAGTCATTTGATGAAGGATTTACAGCAGGCCTGTCATTGTTCTTCAGGCCAATCTGTGAATCTGTGAACAGATTCTTGGCACAGGACTTTGATCTAGTTTATACCTTACTATTATCCTCTCATTATTCAGTGCTTGCTGGATACCCACCAGTAGGTGCTCGGGACATGCCTGGTTCATTGCTTCTCCGGGCACAGCGCATTTGTTGGGAATGAGGTCCATTATTGTTACTGTTTTTGGCATATCGAATACACCACGGGTAGCTTGCCAGACTCTGCCGTGGCTCTGGGTTCATCCCAGGGGACCGCTTTCTATGCCCTTCTCCTTTATCCCTTTCCTTTTCCCCTTCTTTTGGGTAGGACTCCTCTCGGGTGAGATCCTTTCTCTAGGGTAGGAGACTTGGGCTCTCTTGTATGGTCTAAGTTCTTACCAGAGCTAGAGTTCTTTCATTATATTGGATTTCGTGGTAGAACTTTTGTACTATTAAAAGCCTTTTTTTAACTATGCCAGACTTGTGAGTTTTCATGTGTTTCCTGGCGGCTTTGGAGGTAGAAGGGAGCTTGCTTCCTGGTATTGTTAGGGACCCTAGTGACTCCCGACACCCATTCACCTTTTGATGGACAGAATTTGTTTCCAACTTTTGACTATTGCAAATACTACTGCTATAAACATTTTTGGTTTTGTAGGGACACATGGTATCATTTATCATGAGTGAAATAGCTGAGAGTCAAATGGCAGGTTCTTATGGTAGGAATGTGTTGAGTGCATGTATCACCTAATTATATATCAAATATATAATTAGGCGATACATGATCTATTATATATCATACAATTTTTAATTTTCTATAGGCAGTGCATTGAAGTTCTAATTCTATATTCTTGGTAGTATCTGATCTGATCAGCCATTTACATTTCAGTCAAATCAATATATGTTGTGACAGCTCATTGTGGCTTTTAATGTACATGTATATAATGACTAATGTAGAGAATATGGACTCAGTACTTAGCTGCAACTACTCCATCTTCTATGAAAAAAATGCCTATGTATATTTTACCCTTTAAAAACTGTACTAATGTTTTTTTTATTTCTGCATTTAGATTTTGTAACACTATAACCTGGATATAAGTCTTGTATTAGGCATGTGCTCTGCAAATATTTTCTCTCAATATGTAGCTTATACTTTCCTTATCTTACAAAAAAGATTTGAGTTAGTTCATTCTATTTTACCAATGTAAATGAGAATGTTTTTATATGGATTGTGCTTTTTGATACTCGATATAGAAATTCTGCCTAACTTGAACTGATGAAAATCTTTATCTTATGTTTTCTTCTAGAAACATATAGTTTTTAAGTTTATATTTAAGGTGATTATCTATTTATACTAAGTTTTATATATGATACTATGTATTGAGGTTCACTTTTTGCATTTGCTATCTCATTTTCACAACATCTCTTACTAAAGAACCCTTTAACCCTTCTGTTGGAAGTCATATGTTCATCTATGTCTAATTTTTTTCTGAACTCTGTACTATGTTCTGTTGATAAATGCACTTCTCTTGATATTGATATTTCATTGTTTTGATTGATTACTGTAACTTTATGGATTTGCACTCCCCCAGGTGTTGCAGGTATGACTGCAGTGCCCGGCTGCGTCAGCAGGTGGCAGACAGGAGCCAGGCTTGTCTACACCAAGGGCTCTGCCCTGTGGGCCCTGGATGGTTTATGGTCTGACTGTTTCTTCAGTGAATAATCAAAATATTCTTTCAAAGAATTCCATCAGAATAGTAGAGTTTATCAAAACTCACATTTCATCCTCCCACTATTAAAAATAACTCTAAACAGTAGTTAATACTTATCAAGCTTTTGTAATAGGAACAAGAAAAAAACCAAGGGTAAGAAATTTCTAAGTGGTCACGGTTAGAAGGTAGTAGAATCAAAATTTAACCCTAAACATTTGCTATAAAAACTGTGCTTTAACTGCCATTGACAGATTTATTTCTGAGCCTTAAAAGTTATATTGCCTAATAAATTAAAGTTCATGAACTTGAAAATTGGTATATAAGACCCTAGAAGGCTGATTTGAAAATAAATTCTATTCTGAGTTAGTAGCAATCATTCTGGAGGCCAGAAATTTTACTTTAGGCAGTGAATTTACGTGTTTCAGCCATTTTACTTTAGGCAGTTAACTTATGTATCTCCTTCCACATTCCATCTGATGTTTCTTGAAAAATCAATGATAAGAAAGAAATAAATTACATGTATTTGAATAAATAAGTTAAATAAATTAAAGACTGAAAAGTAGTTTTTAGTCTTGAAAATATTCCAATGATTTTTGACCTAAGTAAAAGAAGTGGAAAAGGGGCCAGAGCAGTCCAGAGGGTAGGACTTTTGTCTTGCACATGGCCGACCCAGGTTCAATCCCTGGAATCCAATATGGTCAATCCAATATGATCAAGCACCCACGGTAGTTAATTCCTGAGTGCAGATCCAGGAGTATTCCCTGAGCATCACTGGGTGTGACCCAATACGTAAAACAAAACAAAAATAAGTCTGGGAAAGAGTCCATCAAAAACTGAAGATAAGAGAATAGAATCAACAATTCATTGGAAATGGAAAGCACAGAAATAATTGGATAAATAATTTATGTAGCAGTAGGAAATAAACTAATAATTATAAGGAGAAGTAATAAAGATTCTTTAAAATCTTGGGAGCATATAAATTGGTACCCAGGTGCTAGTCCTGACTCCAACTGGGGGGCTTTAATGAAAGTATTCTGGGAGCATACAGTGCTGGGAATTTAACCTGGTCCTCCCGCATGCATGAAGACTTTGTATAGGATGAAGTAACTGCATTTCACTAAAGAGGAATGAGGCATAGGACAGATGTAGAATAAGCAATCAGATTGGGTCTGCAAAGAGGGAGGCTGTTGGCATTCTGAGCTATCTTTGAGATTATCAGTGTCTATTGCTTAACATTCTTTAATACTAATTAAAAAGTAGGGAGATTAGAACTTTTCTGAAGGACTTGGTGGGAGATGATTGAAGTGAGAGGGAGTGAAGTGTGTAATGGAAGACAGGAAATTTGAGTCTTTCCTTTTCTGATGAAATCATAGGAAATTTTTCAGATGAGAAATACTTTGGGATTATGGACAGGGAAGAGTTTAATGTCATGAGACTGTGGGATTAGTGAGGACTTAGTTTTCTTTTAAAAAAAAATTACAGAGGCAAATGGAAAAAGTGGCAGAACTATAAAGATGGATTTCACCTAACGTGAAATTTTAATTATGTTCAGTCCAGTTAGTAGAATTTATTGCAATTTTAGTGTTTCAAGTGGCAATTAGAGACAAAGACGTGTCAAATGGAAATTAATGTAGCTAATGTGAAAGGACGTGAGTTTTCAAAGCTATGTGAAACTACTCAGAAACTCGTGTGCTGCATTTCTATTATTGCTTGTGGAATGGAAGACTTTCCATTGACAATTCATCTTCTGAGTCACTTGGCATCATACATTTAATTTTCTCACTGGAACTTACTTTTTATTGAATGGTGCTTCTCTTTCCTCTTCGGAAAATGACATTTAAACTCTTCTATTGAATTTTTAAGATGTAAATGACTTTATTTAAATTGACAAATAGTTTTTTAAAAGCTTTCAGTTTTTATCAGAAGGAAATAGATTAAGCTTGTTTATAATTACTAGTTTTTAAAAATGGGAAGGTAAGGTGATAGTTGAATCTTTGAGCTATTCAATTCATTATACAGTGCTCCAGTCATTGGACTAAGTTTCTTATGGCTTTTATTCTGTGAGTCCTAAATTGACTGCTGCAGGTATCTCCCTTAGTAGCCAGGGTATCAACCAAAAAAAAAAAAAAAAAAACTAGTATGAAAACTAAATTTTAGATGTAACGAGAATAACTTTGATCACAGGTCTGGTTGTTGGCCCTTAAAGCTATTACTTTATTTTTTAACAAAGTCTACATTCTGCTTCATTACATACTTTAGCAAGCATTGATAGATTGAATTTAATAGAGAATACTAAATCCTGAGCTGTGGAGGAGGGAAGAGAGCGGCATGGAATGCCTTCAACAGCATTGAAAAAAATAGCTAAAAGAACAAAGAATCTCCGACTCTGGGCACATCTCTTCGACTCCACCATTCTCCCTGCATTAACATATGCCTCCAGAGGCCTGGGCCCTACGAAATCAGGATGAGAATGCTATTCGGGTCTCCCAGAGAGGAATCCAAAGAGCTATGTTTGGAATATCACACCTCACTCAAGTGAGAGAAGGAATCTGGAGTTCTGACCTCCTTCAACAATCCAGTCAGGGATGCTGTCTCATTTGCCAAGGCATCAAAATCAGATGGGCTAGACATGCAATGTGATTTGGAGACGACTGCTGGACTAGAGCGGTTACAGACTGGATCCCACAGGACATCAAAAGATCATGTAGCCGCCCATCTACAAGATGATCAGACTTCATCAAAACCTGAATGAATGATTTGAGGCCTTCATATTCCTAAAACAAGCAGATGCCATTGGGCTACACTGTCACTTGATAGGGTCAAATGGAAATGTTACTGGTGCCCGCTTGATCAAATCTATGAATAACGGGATGTCAAGTGATCAAGTGACTGATTGTGCACAAAAAGAGTAATAATATCCCTTCACAACCCTGAAGAGAGATGCAAAGTTTACCATATTGGCTAACAAAGGTTTAATCAACTTTCATCATTCCACTGGGATTAGACTTAATAAAGAGCTGAAAAGTAATAGCAACAGATCTGTCTCGCTATGTGGTCACTTTTTCAAATCTTCCAGACCAACTCTGTCAACAAAAGAGGAAATAGGAAGTGGGAGTAGAAAATGATGTTATTGTTAGGCATAAGTTCTTCAGGCACTGATGGTAATTGGCATTTTACCAATAGTTTCCACCTTGACAAAGTCATGGTGAAAGAAAATGATGTGGTGAAGTAGCAGCTTTATTTTAACCTAAATGTTGATCATTCTCAAAGGGACTGTAGTACTAAACATGACAGCCTTGGTCCCAGCCACTATCCAACGTGGTCTCAGCCAGAGTTCAGAACAAAGACACCCACCCCTAAACTCTGGCTCCCAATATTCTAATATAGCATGTGATTTGCTCAGGTCTGTGACGTATATAGCTCAGTCATACTGTCTTGAACTGACACTCTTTTGCATACACCATTTTCCCCCTGGGTTTGTCTTTGAGTAATCCCTTTGAAAGAATCAAAATTCCAGGTGAAACTGTTTCTTACAGTTCTTACATGTGCTGGAGAGGATAAAGGTGGGGGAAATAACTGTAAGTCGCCTATAATTCTGGTGTAAATATTGAATGGTATAACCCATCTGTCAAATTACATATAAAATCATTAACCTGGCTTATTATCTTAAGCATTAAATTGGAAAATCCCTTTCTCTACCAAAAAGACAGGCACTCAAATGTTATTTATTATAGCTCTAGTTGTCTGCATATGTTTTATGGCTACAATATCCAAATACCTATATGTTTAATAATAATTTTTATAATTATTTTAAATAATTTTTAAAAGAGTTCACCACAGGATCTGGGTGATAGCACAGAGATCTGTCCTTTTATATGTGTGGTACCACAGTTCAATCTCTGATCTCCCGTGGGAAACTGATGGACCAGAACACCTCAGGGTTACCGTGTTGTCTCCACCCTGGGAGAACCTGGTATGTTCCAGCATGACAAAGGCTCAATTGCACTGGGACATCACATTTCTAGTCCTGAACCACTGGCAGAGCATCACCAGAAATTGCCTCCAGAACCCCTGAGCTTTGAAAGGTATATCTACCCTGAAAATTCTTTAAATTTTATTTTACTATATACATTTTTTACTCAGATTTTGATGGTTTTAGATTTTGAGTATTGGATTTATTTTGAGCTATGTTTTTGTTCCTGTAAGATAGGGATTTGTTTTTGCATATGTATTTAAGTTTATTTAGATTTCTTCCCACTGGTTTAGTGTTGATATGTTGATGTACTATTTTGAGCAGTATAGTTTTTAAAATATAGTTTT